>JANHFK010003372.1:10687-20717 GCA_036250565.1 Sibynophis collaris | reverse complement strand
GGGTGGGAATGGAGATTTGACAGTATCCTTCCCCTGGAGTGGGGTGGGAATGAGGATTTGGCAGTATCCTTTCCCTGCCACGCCCACCAAGCCACGCCCACAGAACCGGTAGTAAAAAAATTTAGATTTCACCACTGATATACATACTATCCATTGGATATTTTTAGTTAAATTTATATTAGCTAATTAGCTCATTTTAGTTTCTCCTAATTTAATAATCTTCAATAGGATTGCTGTTCCTGTATAATTTAAATGATAAAGCATCTGGGCCTGAAATCATAACTCTAAAAATATTTCCCAATGTTATTTGAGAAAAATAAAAACAGAATTACATAGTTTCAAGATAACAAAAAAAGATTGTAATAATCCAGATACACCTAGCTGGTAAAACCAATGCATAAAAATAGCTCCATTTGCACAGAAATTCTCTTTGATTTTCACTGGATGCGGGTATTAGTCTATAACTTATTTTAATAACATTAAGTGAACATATTTTAATATCATTTATGTGAGTTAATTGAGAATATTTTCCTCCTAAACTAGAATGGAGAACTTTGTATCCCTTCAAATACCGCCAAGCTATAATTTTGAGTCGTGTCACCTGAATGGCAATGGTGAGTTCCTAGGACTTGTAATTTAGTAATATCTGGTGACCCTATTCTAAAAAGCAAAGTATTTTTAAAATATCAAGATGCAATCAGAATATTAGGCGGACCACTTCTAGAAAATATAAGTTATTTGTTGAATGCCTATAGGAAAAATATACATATTACAATGATAAAATACAGACCAATTTGCAATATTTTTAATGTATCAAATAACTGTCAAGTAAAACATATTTATTTTATTTCACTCAAATATAGATGACACTGTTTTTAATGGTTATTTATTTATTACATTTCTAGGTTGCCCACTCTAAATGACTTTGTGAGGCTTCACAGAGTTAGAATAACAATTCCATTTAAAAAAATGAACAAACAAACATAAAACAACTGTCCAAAGAAATAAGCCCATTTTTCCACGTCCATTCAGCTTAAAGATCTTAACTCCAAAGCTGGTGAACCACCCAGGTTTTTTTATTACTTCTAGAACACAAACATTTAGTAGAAACCAGTGGTGAAATCCATTTTTTTTACTACTGGTTCTGCGGGTGTGGTTTGGTGGGCATGGCAGTGGAAAGATACTGCAAAATTTCCATTCCCACCCCACTCCAGTGGAAGGGTACTACAAAATCCCCATTCCTTCCCCACTTCTGAGGGAAGGATATTGCAAAATCTCCATTCCCATCCCACTCTGGGGCCAGTCAGAGGTGGTATTTGCTGGTTCTCCAAACTACTCAAAATTTCTGCTACCGGTTCTCCAAAACCTGCTGGATTTCAACCCTGAGTAGAAACAAAAGTTTAAAAAACCCCAACATTGTAGTGGAGAAATACTCTAGTGGACAAATGCAAATTAACCAAACACTATATTAATGTATACAAAATATCTTGTCCTAGATTATAGGGAGCCTATTCTTACATCTGTCTGACTGACTCTGTCTATCTGCTATCTATCACATTTTATGTCACCTATCACACTTGCTTGCCTCGCCTTCAATTTTTTGCTGCATCACCTAAAAAGCTATCAGAAGCATTCATGGCTTGATGATTAATTTTGCCAAACAAGTATAATAGCTAAAAGAATACGCCAGGATTTTAATGATAAAGATAAGTACCACCAGCATGTCAAAGAGATAAGATGAGGTTTATGCAATGTTTATGCAATGCATTGCATAAAAGGAATCTCTGCTTGTAAAGGAGGCTGATGAGAACACAAATTAGCATTGTACCCATGGTTTATTTTAGGTTCACTCTACAAGTTGATGTCAGGAAGACATCAGAAGATGAAACAGTTACATTTAAAGAAAACAAAAGGTACATGCATATAACACAAGAAGCCTCTATAAACTTAGTGGATGTTAAGCTCTCCAAGTGTGAGTTCCATAAAATAGCCCTGGATTACCTCAGGTTCAGGATATCACCGAGGGGACAGAATAATAAAATGATGGCTAATTAGAAATTATGTTTCTTCATATTTCAAATACAACCAAAAGGAAGTTAAGAAATTATTATCAATGGGAACAAACCAACTAGAATGAAAGCTTTCATGTTATTTTGATTTTTCATCATTCTTCATAGGTTATACAAACAAAGGCAGTTTTATTTTTAGCATAAGGAATTTCTTGATGTATTTCCAAAAACTGGGAAATAGCTGAAATAGCTGAAACCCAATATAGTAAGTCCTCGACTTACAACCATTCATTTAATGACTGTTCAAAACTACAGCAACATTGAAAAAAAGTCATTTATGACCAGTTTTCACATTTATGACCTTTGCAGCTTCCCTTCAGTCATATGATCAAACCTCGTGTGGTTGGTAACCAGCAGGTATTTATGATGGTTGCAGCATCCCAGGTCTTAGGTGTCAACCCTAAAGCTGACATGATCTAAGCCATTTTGAAGCTTCAGAGTCAGTTTTCACCAGAACTGTGCCAATATGATATATCCAATAAAACTATTCTTTGAGGAATCTATCTGCTTTAGAATTTTGTTTGCTATTACTTGGAATTCTGACACTAGGATTGTCATCTGCAACCTTCTTAGGGAGTTTTTGACAAGCAAAATCAAAGAGAAAGCCAGATCCCCCTAAACAACCACATGATTCACTTAACAACTTCAACGATTCGCTTAACAACCATGGCAAAAAGGTCATAAAATGGAACACAACTCACTTAACAACTGTCTTGCTTAACAATGAAAATTTGGGACTCAATTGTGGCCGTTAAGTTGAGAACTACCTATTCTTTAGATGTTATAGTAACTTTTGATCTTTGTTTTTTTTGTAATGTAGGCAATGATGTGCTTTTAGTTGCAAATAGGAGGAATACCTCCACCCCCTGGCATCTCTGGCTGCATGTGACCTCAAATTCCTTTGGTCCATCCCCCAGAGCTCCTTCAAAAGTTGTCATATGTATTACATGTATAGGGAATAATCAAATTAATTGTAGTTAATTTAATCTTTAAGTGAATTCAAATTTAGATCTCATCCTAGCCTTCCCCAACTATTTATTCTAGCTTCAGTTGTTCTTTGCAATACAGCTTTCTGGTAATTTATTTCAAAGCAATAGGCAACTTTTGGCCAAAAGTAATGGTTACATATTCTTGCTTTATTGTTCTTTAGTCCAGCTCTAGCTACTTGAGGGTCCTCCTCCAAGAAGAGGTGCTTTATGGTGCTTTCCAAAAGTAGAATTCCAAAATAATGCTTCTTTTTCTTGACTTTTACATGCAATAAACTCGCACATGCTCAGAATATGATGCTCACCCTTTCAATTCTAATTTTCTTTCTTTTAAATACAAACATGAAAGGTTAGCACAGGTATGTGTGGAACAGACCCTACAGACATTCCTTTCAGTTACAACAGTTTATTTAGTGACCATTCTAAATTACAACATCACTGAAAAAAGTGACTTATGACCATTTTGTAGACTTACGACCGTTACAGTGTCTCTATGGTCACATGATTAAAATTTAGATGTTTAGCAGCTGGTTCATATTTATGACGGCTGCAGTGTCCTGGAGTCATGTGATCCCCTCTTCTGTATCCTTCTGACAAGCAAAGTCAATGGGAAAGACAGATTCACCTAACGATGTTACTAACTTAACAACTGCTATGATTCAATTAGCAACTATGGCAAAAAATGTAAAAGAGGCAAAATTCACTTACCAACTATCTCACTTAGCCACAGGATTTTGGGGTTCAATTGTGGTCGTAAGTAGTTGAGATATTGAGCCTATGTATTTCCTAACCTGCTTATGCTACTTTTGGCACGGTTCATCCCTTTAAATCCACTTATTGACTAAATGATGAATTTTAGAATCAGACAAGTAAATTAGTGCCAAATGAGTATCAAGCAATTCTATTCTTATTCAAACCAATCATTAAAACAGACATAGCAAGAAAATAAAAACGAACACTAATTAATTGTTATTATACCCACCACTTTTTTTAAAAAAACTAAAAACTACATTGTAAGATCCATAGCAGGACCTTGAACACATCCTAAGAAAGGCAAGATTTCATCCAACAGTTTAATAATAGAACCTTCCGCTTGGATGTTGGGTCAGAATAAATAATTCAACTTTCTATAAGAAGATATTCCTAAATGACACCATAAATAGCGACAGCACTGGAAGAAAGGACAACCAGAGCTAAGAAGACATCTAAGTTCTCACACCAGTTCACATTATTCTCTGTGATGAAGAAATGACTTCTAAGATAACTCTTCAGATGGCAATCTGAAGGCGACATTCTTCTCACAGCCCCTTCAGAGGTTTGATTTCATAAGAAGCTAAGATTTAAACTATCCTGTCAGTCTACTTTTTTTTTGCTGTCACTGCTCTTTCTTTCCACCTAACAAGGTCTTGGAATATCAAGATTAATTGACAAACACAAAAAACTCCTTTACCTACTGTGCTTTTTCCAGATTCTGCTCAAATATCACACAAGATCAGAACAGAACCCTTCTTTGCCAACGGGGAACTGCGTTTGCTTTCACTGTGCTGAAAGGATAGATCTGTGAGAGTAATTTCTCTCACAGAAATTAGAAGCCTAACAAACAATTACAAAAAGAATCAACAGTTATGCCTTCTAAAAGCCAACCCTCCTTTTCCCTTTTGAAGGAAAAGAGGAGAAAGTGGACCAGAGGTTTGCCCCCTATATATAGTTTTCTTATTGCAACGTGGAGAACTAACTGGAATTCTTGTGCTTTACCTTTTTTCTAATAACTATTGCTAAAACAAAAAAGAAAGATCTAAAACCCCTCTGCTTTGCATTAACTGTTTTCAATCCACATTGCTTCAAGGGAAGCCTGACAACTGCTCATAATCCTAGACGTGAACAAAATGACATTTTTGCAAATATATCTATACCAACCAAATTTATTTCTGGCTTTTGCCTGTTCTGTAACTCTCATTTGTACATTGATGAAAATAGTGTACAATGTGTTTGGTTTTCCTCACTTATTTGCTGTTAATTATCAATAGGAATCAAAATTCCAAAGAATCAAAAGTAACATATTGACTTGCTGGGAAGGACATGTTCTGTGTTACAATAGTCAGACGAAATGTTGCTTCCTTTCTATTATCATAAATAAATTATCTTTTTTTATTTTTACTATTTTACTGCAAAAATCATCCTCATGCTTTTATACAATAGTAGCAAAACTATTGTAGCAAACCAGTACAGTTCTATGTGTTCTGCATTAGTCAAGGGCTGTGATATTCACTTGGGAGAAACTACCAAAAGAATAAAACAGGAATGATTCCAGATTCTGGATGACACTGCTGTAGTCATGAAAATAACCTTGATTTAAGGGAGCATTTATGTTTGGTTTCAATCAATTTCCTTGCAACGAAAATTATTTCCCCTTAACTGAATTTTATCACCGGTATACTTAATATACCTTTTCTTAGTGGCAATGTGTAAGAATCCCTCAAAAAGTAACATTGAAGAATTCAACCTGACACTCTCTAAATCTGTAATGAGGGAACTATGCTCTTCTAAAACTTGTTAGCTAGCAACTTAATTCAGTAACATCTGAAAAAAAAGAAGTTTCTCTACTCCTATTTTAAATACTATTATCCTGCGCATAGTTTCCCCTTAATTTTCATTTAGCTTCCTACTACCTTTGGAAAGGTTATGCTATGGCATAACTATTTTGTTAGTTGAATAATCAAGTATGATTCATCACAGTAGAATAAAGGTTAAGAAGTCTCTCTGTCCTTGCAACATAATCCTACCTCCTACAAAATCCAGTAATTATGGTTGCCAAATGCTGTTTTATATTATTTGAGTGTAAAGCCTTCTATTGTACTTGTGATTATATCAAAGCTATTGCTACTGCACTGTGCAATTCCTGTTTGGATAAAAGTATTTATATATCGTTTACCAAGTTAAAACATTTATATCAAAACATTTCCGAACATGTGAGTTCAACAAATCCATTGATGGATAGAAAATTCCATTTATTTATGAAGAACACTAATAATTTCACAAATGAAATTTTGATTAGAATTGCTTGTATATATTTCAAGGGTTATTCCATTTAAGATGAGATCATACCAGTTCATTTTGGTGCATTTTATTTATCACAATGCTGAAACAATACAAATAAAACAGTAATGATACTCCATTAGAATTCTAACAGTCCTGTTCTTCATCACATACCCATCTGATATAGGTACTATAATTTCATGTATGAACATACATACATTCATCTTGTTGCTTACTTTACTAGACTAATTTTGAACACTAAGGATGATAGATTCATTTTAACCAAGTAAAATTCAGTAACTAAATCTTTTAACATGAATGGTCATTTCACCATCCAAAGGTCATTTAATTTAATAGGGATTTCCATCAATTATATTTATTTGAATATTTACTCTAATAAAATTCACCAGAGAAGATTTGAGAGGCTGAAGAGACAGTATTGGAAAAGAATTTATTGTGTGACTGGAGAATCACTGGATGTTATAGTATGTCTATAAAAGCAATAAGTGGCAGATGTGGCTAGGGGGATTTTGCACAAAGCTGTCTTGTGCACCAATCATGCCTTTTCCTGAATGTCCACCATGGTCACTTCCCTTTGGATTACTGCACTGAACCCTACATGGGACTACCTGATCCAAAGGGCAGCTGTGTGCACAGGGCTGGGTGTCTGTAGGTTGACCCATATTACATCCCTGTTACATGAGCTCTGGCGGCTCCCAGTTTCTTTCTGGGTCCAATTAAGTTGCTGATTATCACCTTTAAAATCCTACATGGCATGGGGCCAGGTCACTGGCACTCCCCGAGTGAATGTACTCATTCCACCAAAGCAGATAGCGTGGGCACTGTTCCAGTCCTTTCCCTTAAACACTACCATCTGATAGGTCCTGTGAAGTGTGCCTTCTCCATTGCCAGCACTGCTTTATGGAACAGTGATCCAAAAGGCCATCCTTTTAACTCCCAGGAAGGTGGTGAGACCTGGCATATCCCTCTAGTGTTGGGAAGAGAAAGTTGGATGTTGCTTCAAGAAAGTGTACTTGTTACGTCTGGGGTTTAAAAAAAATATTTTGGTTTTGTTGTTTGCATATATTGGTTTATGTTTTCAGTTGTAAAACACCCAGAGTTTAGCTTAAAATGAACAGCTCTATAAATGTTCTAACTAATTAAAATAGGTTGCATGTCAATAAAGGCAACATACATTAGTATGTATATATAGGTATGAGCTGCTTGTCAGGTAATTTATAAAATACACAAAACCTGTTGCCAAATCAAAGGAGGATGATAGATCATTTAACAATTAAATAGAATTTCAGGAAAATAAACACACGATCAAGGTCTAAGATTACAATATTACACTGAAAATAAGATAGCTATTGGATTTGTCAATTGGATAAACTGCTTTCCTTAATTCTGGCAGCATATAATGTGTGTGTGTGTTCAACTCATGTAAAAACTCAATTTGCTTGTATGAAGACAAACAACTAAACTAATTGTTGCCTGATTATTTTAATTCTGGCAGTACCAATCTACAAACCTTTAAAATTGATGTTTGAGTGTTAATTTTTTTTTTAAGTACACAAACTATTATTTTAGCCTCAGTTATCACAGCTACAAACTTGAAAGCTATATACAATAGTAATATGTAAAAAGGCCATCATTTGATTTGATTTGTAGCAAAGTTTTAATGACCATCCAGAATTATTTTTCAGTCTTGAATACCACATCTTGAATATGCAGCTTGTTTGTTGATTTCCCTTTGAGTTGTCTTACTGATGCAAAAGAATAATTTTATGTCTGTCAAATTTTTGAACTTTGATATTTTGACTGGAATGATGTGATTGAAAGTTGGTCTTATTAGCAAGCTTCCGATGAATTACACTCATACAGCATGTATCTGCACTGTATGTAATGCTCAAGAAGATCTTGCACAAACCTAATATAATAAGACCTTTTTGCACAGCTGTCATTTTGGCATGAAATAGTAGGACACATACAGGTGACCTACTTGCCAGTACTTAGGGCTCCATTCCATTCCTTGCTCAAGTGCAAGGAGAGGTCACACTAAATACTTGCCCCTTTAACCTATGGAAGTTGTTTCCTCTGCTTTTTCCTGTTTTTGAATACTGTATTTTCTGGTTGTTTTCTAATAAGGAGAGTGAGATATAATTATAAATGTTCATTATATAATTGCTAAACAAATCTAATGGTGGCCTAAGACTTGCACAGTACTGTACGTACCAGCAATAATAGGTTTACTCACATTGCACTGTTTCAACAGGGACTCTTACAAGCTGAACAATAACGCTATTTGTTAACTACCCTTCAGAAGATTCAACTTTTACAGGAATTTTTTTTCTCTCCATGGGTCCATACATACATCATGTTTCATATAGGATAATATGCAGTTGCCTCCAGCAGTTTATGTAAATTAGATCTTTTGTATAACAGCCACTGAGTATATTGTGAAGGATAATTATTATGATTATAAGATTAAAATAATATACATTTTTGAAGTAGCACAATTTCTTTCTCCTAACAAAGAAGAACGGCTGTCAACTATATTTCTGGAATCAAAAGACAAAGCAAAACACCAGTACACTTAGCAAGCAAGTCACTTATAAGTCCAAGACAGATATTCATAGCTTCGGTTTATCTTAAAACTTGGGTTACGGTTACTGAAAACAAACCCACACAAATCTTGGAACATTGTGAAGTCCTACCTAAACCCTGCATCCCCTGTTTACGTTTTTCCAATTACCTGGGTTTCAAATATCAGAAAGAAATAATAGATAAAGGTTTGGACTGCTCTCTCATCACAAAGGGCAACCCAAGATGGCCTGGGATCCTTTGGTGACCCCACACAGTTCCAAACATGCAGAGTTTGGAAGGGACAAGAGTTGGGTTGAAGGAAGAGGAAGCTTTCAAAGATCAGACAAATAGCGTGTCTTCCCGTTGCAAAAAAAAGGCACACCTGCTGAATAGCCACCTGTTTTCCCAGGGATCAGCAGCTCAACGTCGCCGCTTTTTGTTGACCTCTGTCAATTGCGAAATTCCCTTTCAGACTTCCCTACCAGCTGGAATTGGCCCTTAGGTAACTGGAGGAAAGGGGAAGATCATCCATCCCAACCCAACCTCGCCCAACTCGGGTGACCTTGTATCCTCGGGGCAAACCCTGGAGAAGTCAGCCCGTCGCCCGGCATCGCGATCGCAGCCCTGACCCCCCCACCCATTCCCCAGCCCGCCTCGCCACCCCCCACCACCCCCACCACCCCGATCCCGGTGACTAACCCGTGCAAGGCGGCAGCGGCTGCTTTCCGCCGCTTGCTGAGCAGGCAGAGCAAGGCGCAGGCGGCAGCGGCGGTGCCGGCCATGGTGGAGTAGCGCGCGGTGAGGAACTTGCTGTAGACGGCCATGGCGGCGCAGCAAGAACGGAAAAGGGCGAGCGCAACCCCGAGCGGCGAAGCGGCGGCTGCCGACCAGGAGAGACAGGCTCGCCGCAAAGAGGGGACGTCGGGAAAAAAAGGTGGCGTCTGCCGGCAACAGAGAAGGCTCGGGCCTTGCCCTCTTTCTGGCAACCCCGCCTTGGCTCCTCCTCACCCGGCAGCCGGGCCTGAGCGCTGGCAGTTTCAGCAGAGAGCGCCGAAATCACCAAGGCCGGGCGAAGGAGAGAGAGAGAGAGAGAAAGAGAGAGGCGGGTGGGGAGGGAATGCACTACAATAGAGGCGTTTGCTTGCTTGCTTGCTTGCTTGCGTGGGAGTAAGCTTAGGTACCCACGAGCGTGCGTGGACTGGGAATGAAGGTGGTAATATATTGGAATGGAAAAGCAAGCAGGGAATCCCCCGGCTTCGAAGCTAGACTTGAGAAGTCCTCAAAACATCCCGGAAGAAAGCAATAGCAAGACGTGTCTATGGAGATTCTCAGTCATCCAGATCATGGTTGTCT
>JANHFK010003371.1:63150-81224 GCA_036250565.1 Sibynophis collaris | reverse complement strand
GTAGAAAACTGAGAAAAGTTAAGACACTCCTCAAAATAAATTTCAGAGAAAATTATTAGAATTTCCCTACTATAAACCTTGTAGGAAGAGAGTTGTGCCAATAAAGAAGAATATTTGTAGCTGAAGGTTAATATGAGGAGATCCTTTGTGCTCTCTGAGCTTAGTTGTTTTCTTGCAGAGGTTTCATTACCCAAATTAGGTAACATAATCAGTGCTACAGAGAGCTGTGTTAATCTATGCAACTCAAAATTGGAGTGAGATAGCAGCTTTTAAGAGTAATGCATTTTATCACACGGCATCAACTTTCATGAGCTTCAACTGATGTGTGAGTGGCTTAACTAATCTAGGATTTAAATATACGGAGGAGAAGACTGGATGGTTATGCAAATGAAGGTTCCATGGGTTACAAATTCTGTATTAATTAACCATTATAATATTGAAAACTATTGTTTGTTACTTTAGACCTTCTAAGATAGCCTGAAACCTATTGGTATATAATCTCAGTTATTTCATGCTCAGTTGTGCTGACCTTACTGCTGCTATTTTGAGTTTGTAAAGAAATATCCCAGGAGGTTAAAAAGCTATCTCAGAAGGTCTGAACAAACATATGGTTTTTAACTGTTAAGTGGTAAACTATTAATTGTCTCTTCTCTATGGAATCTTGATCTTCACTGTACACCTGCAGCGTTTCCTCCAAGATAGAACTGCTAACATTTACTATAGCTGATGTTCATATAAGGCAGTGTCGTCTCCTCCGACCTTTTGGGCACCAGGGACCAGTTCCGTGGAGAGAGAGTTTTCTACAGACTGGAGGGGGTATGGTTTCACATGTTGCCTGCATCCTGCAGATGGGGCTTGGCTTGTTTGCCTGGCTCAGTTTCTGGCATACCACATGGACCAGGGGTTGGTGCCAGTCCATGGACCAGGGGTTTGTGATCCCTGATATAAGGCACAGCTTGAGTAATAAGCCTCCATAATGACCTTTTTTTCATTATTAGACAATTAAGAGATGTTGGATATATGCAGCATTGGAAATGAAGGGGAATCTCATAATAGGAGCATTTTTGACAAATGATTGTTTTTACCTAAATAGATTACATTTACAATTTTCATTTGAGTGAAGATAAGGCTGATTGATAGCTGATTGTCATTTCTTGAAATGTTATTGTTCAGTAAAGGAGAATAGTCTTTTTTCATTTTCCATCTTTTCCTCAACTGTGTTGCCTTTGCACTGAATTAAAGTTTCAAACCATGCCCTCCGCTTTGGTAACAGATTAGACAATCCTTTAAAAAAATATATTTACAGTATGGTTGTATTTGTGGAGAATATATCATTCATTGTCTGTTATACTGTCCCTTGCATAAAGATTTTAAAAGGGAGACATTTCTGCCTGTAGGTCTTAAAATAGCATTGATATTGCACACCAACACACCCAGTTATAATTGAGGAAATTTTGAGACATTTCTCTCTGCATATTAGAACCTAACTGATTGCATTGTCTGTTAAATTCAGAAGGAAAGTTCACAGTTGTTTTTTTAATTAATGAGTTTTATTTATTAGCATTTAGCCAAATTTAACAAAAGTGTGATTGAGAATAGCTTAGGTTTGTTCTAGGCCCGTGATGGCGAACCTGTGGCATGTGTGCCAGGGGTGGCACGCAGAGTCCTCTCTGTGGGCACGCACACCTTCACCAGCTGCTCTTCACGGGCGCCGGAGTGCTGGAAAATGACCTGAAAATGGCTTTGTAACCAATCCTCAAATTTATGATTTCACAAGTTTTTAAAGCAAAGGAAAACTGAAGTAAGATCGTAAAATTGTGGTGTTTTACTTAGCTACTGTTTTACTTAATGATCAAGTTCCTGGTCCCAATTGTGGCCACTAAATGAGGACTATCTGCAGTGGTTCTAGTATATTGAACCGGCTTTAAACCATTTATACTATGCTATTGAATTTATACTATGTATAAATATGTTGAGGAGATATTAAAGCTGCACTTTTAAAAAACATACTGATAATTTTAGGATGCTCATGAATTCTTAAGCCAGTGCTTGGATCAGTTGAAAGAGGACATGGAGAAGCTGAACAAAACTTGGAAGAGTGAGCCTATTTCTAGTGAAGACAACTTGTCCGGACGCATATCTGATGACTTTTCAGCCACTAAAGTTTATACATGTCCAGTAATTGCAAATCTAGAATTTGAAGTTCAGCATTCAATCATATGTAAAATGTAAGTCTTTAAAGATATTATTTTTTTCACATTCCTGTCACTTCCCTTTCCTCATATCATTCTCATTGAGTTTGATGTTAATACACACAAGGCCTGGCTTCTCAAGCAATTTAAGTAGTGGGTGATTCTAATGTAACTAAGCATCATTCACTGGGCACTTCTCGCATAGCTTGGAAAAAATATACAGATAAACATCCTATTCAAATTCCTGTTTTAGTTGAAATTCAGGAGGTCTTACATATTTTCTCAAAGATGTTGAAAACAGTGAAAAGTGGGCATATTTTAATTTATCCGGACAAGTGTTTCCGACCATTGGCTTTGAATCTCTGCTTGCAGTTAACGACATCTTGGGGATTTGTAATTCAGAAACATCTGGGAGAAAACATTTCAATACAGAGATTGCAGTTGTCCAGGGAAAGAGCTACAGTTAGTATTTTAATATTGTATACTACTTATTTAAGAACACTTGAACTCTTGTGAGGAATCCAATAGTGTCATTCCTCTTGTGGCACAGCTTTTCATTCAGCAAATGCTCTTACAATAAAGGAGTATGGGAATAATTTTGGCTGTTCTTTTTTTAGCCTACCCATATCCCATCCCCAAAATCTGTTACAGAAAGTTATGGGAACCTCCAGAGCATCTGGAAAAGTATTCTGAAAAGAGACAAATGTCAAAGAAAAATGACCCAGCTGGACTAAAAGATGCTGCATTCTAACTTGTGCTAAAATGTTATCTGTGTATGATATTAAAAATGTGGTAAACTACATGAGGTAAAACTTTTCCCTGCAGGTGTGGTGAAACTGTCATCAAGCGGGAACAATTTAATGATCTTTCCATTGACTTGCCACGAAGGAAAAAGCTGCTTCCTTCTCGATCAATCCAAGATTCTTTGGACCTCTTTTTCCGGGTATACAATATATATCCTTCTATACACTATTATATCTTAAATTGTACTTATTTTTGTAAACGTTTTCTGAATATTATTTGTACTGTACATTTTTTAAAAATTGCAAGTTGAATGCAAATCAACTATATGTTGAAGAGATATCTTGTGGAAATATGTTAGAGTTGAGTTACATGAGCTTGTTTCAAGTTTCTCCATGGACTTTTTTGGGAATGGGGTTGGTGGGGAAAATCTTTTATGGTAAAAAAAATCCTGAAGGTATTAATTCTCTATAGGAATTGTCATGTAACTTTTGGATTAATCTCAAAAACAAATTAGGCAGAGTTTCTGGTTCTTTTACAATGTCTTGTTCTCTGTATTTTTTCATGGATATTTGGTATAATTGTAATGAAAAATTGTCTATCATTAGGTGTAAATAAATGCATTATTTGGAGGGAGGAATATTAAAACAGGAAAAGGAAAGACTTTATTTTAAAGTTTTTTTTAAAATCAGATTACAAACCATGCACGTATTGTATCTCTTAGGCAGAAGAAATAGAATACTCCTGTGAGAAGTGTAGTGGAAAATCTGCTCTTGTTACACACAAATTCAGTCGGTTTCCCAGGTAGGTATATGAACTTGGTACAAAAGTTATACCAAAATACTGGCAATTTTTAGAATCTAGGAGATAAAAATATTTAGGACAAAAACAAGTGCTTGGTATCGGTCATAGAATAACTGATTTACATGAATTTAAATTTTGAACAGAATGTCATTCTTGGAAATTAGAAGTTTAGTAAAACATTTTGACAATGCTTCTATCATATTTTAAAAGCAAAAATCTTTTTTGTTAAAAACTGGCAAAGCAGCAGAAACATATTTACAATTACTAGATGTAAAATGATAGGTTGGACCCCAAATCTATTTCCTGTAGTTGTAAGGATTTTGCTAAATTCCTGTTCCTTCTGCAGATTCCTCATTCCCCAATACTTGTTCTAGAGCAGGGGTGTCAAGCTCGCATCATCATGTCACGTGACATATCGTGACTTTCCCCCCTTTGCTAAACCAGGGGTGGGCATGGCCAGTATGTAATGCATGCAGCCCGTGGGCTGCAAGTTTGACACCCCTGTTCTAGAGGGGTTTCGGACTGTGGAATAATGAGGAGTGGGGTTGTTATAGAATGCGGGAATATTGCAGAAGGAAAAGGAAATTTGCACCATTACTTTCCTCTGCTTGTGGCTGGAGGTCGGATGGAATTTCGCTCTACTTTGGAACAAGAAAAACCAGATGCATCTCCAGCATTTATAAGTTAAGAGTGCATAATTTTATAAGGAACTGACAGCAGGGAGAGCCTATATTTTTTACATATTACTAAAGAGAATAGTTGTTTCTACATAGCAAACAATCTATACATTTCCATTCCTTCTTGTCTCTTAAAGGGTTTTAATACTTCATCTGAAACGGTACAGTTTCAATGTGGTGCTCTCCCTCAATCACAAAGTAGGGCAGCAAGTGGTTATTCCAAGATTTTTGACTCTGCAGTCACACTGTACAGAAAGCACAAGGCCCCCACTTAATCTTGGATGGAGTGCACAGTCAGCCATGTGAGTTCTTCCACTTATTCTAGTAATAGTATTTATAGATAATTTATAGTAATAATATTTATGGTTTATTTTTGTTACAGTGAAATTTTAATTTATCTTTGTTTAACGGTCTTTGGATACAATAGATAGAATTTACATTCAGATATAACCCCTGAAATAATGGACAATTATTAAGATTAAGTGGTGCCTGTTGGGAAAAAGTGAGATGTTGTGATGCTGATTTGTGAAACAACATTGTAGAGAACTCAGATTTAAAAGGTTTCCGCAAATTTTATGCCAGCTGTGACAGTTAATCCAAAGACTGCTGGTCATAGTTTCTTAAAACTGTAGCATGAACTTGGATCCCCATTAAAATGGCTATAAGTAATAATTTTCCGAAATAAATACTACTTTTCTTTTAAAACAGTTCTCGGCCATTAAAAGTATCCCAGATGGTGAATTCATGCTAAGTAATGACTTCTACACCTTGTCGGTGAGTAGCATGATTTTGAAGTACCTGAAAAAAAGACCAAAATGTTTAAGTCTTTAGAAATTGATTTTGCACTAAATATTTGCTCTCTATTTTAGAAAATTTGGTGCATTATTTTATATTGTTAACATTGATTTTTTTGTAACTTGGTTGGTTGCTGAATTACGTGAGGCCATTAAGTGAGGACTGGTTGTAGTCTGATTCAGCAAACACCTTTACTAATGCATTGTTAAGGCACTAATTATTCTGGATAGATCATATGATAGCTTTATGGGAACATGTTTGTTTTCCTTTACCAGAACTGAGAAAAATACAGTGAATACAAGATTATTATTTAAAAATATATTAAATATTTAATGAGAGCATTACATATTCTACCCTGAAATGAAGTTTTTCATGAAACATTCTACTTAATATTCTGTATATATATGTTCCAGTTCATATATACTGGCCTATTATAAAATGTCTTTTTTGTAGAACAAGAAAGTTTGACTCGAAATTTATACCAATTCATTTTTTCTGCTCAAGAAATCCAAGAATATTAATGTTCGTGTTATAAAGAATTTCTAAATGTTAGACTGAGAAAGTGTTTTGAATAGATTTTGCAGAGAATTAGTCTTTGAATAAATCTTTATACTATATTCCTGGAATTATAGTTTGCCATCTGCCTAGCTTTTCTGTAAATGTTTTTGTAACATGATATTAATCATCATTAGAAGGCTTTCTTGAAATGGTGAATTAAAGTTTTTTGTTTCTTTTTCAGAAAATACTCATTCAAGAATAAAGGTCACATTTTAAATTCTTTGGATTCAGACAGTGAAGAAGAACCACTAAAACGTCCTGTTGCAAACAGTCAAAAACAGTGTGATTTCCAGAGCAGGGAACAGCAGCAAGAGGAGCTTGAGAAAGTAAGAAAACAGCTTGGTAAAAGAATGTATGGTGATCACCTCACTTTTTTGTAGCAATTAGATACAACATTAGTAGGTTTTGTCAATACAAATAAACCTGCCCGCACTAGGAAGGCAGAAAACAGCCAGGTTCTCTTGCACTGTTATACATACATGACATCCCCTCCTATCCTCTCCTGATCCCCAGCACCCTATAAGCTGGAGTTGTAGCCAGGTGCAGCACAGTTCTCATTCCACACAAGCAACAGCTTTGCAGCAAAACCTGATGGGTCGAGTGAACCCTCTGGTAGTAGGGAAAGGCAGGAAAGGATCGGCTTCCAGCATGTCACGCATATGTATGCAGTGCGCCAGAAACCAACCCCGTCCTGCCATCACCCAAAGTCTATTGCCATGCCACCTGTGCCATGCAAGAACTGCACTGCACTTTTTTTTTTGAGTTGCAAACAAATTGCACTTATGAACACTTGTCTGAAGCATAATTCATTTATAAATAGAGGAATGTATTGTTTTTAACTTTTAAGAGTGGCCTCTAGTGGCTGCAGATGATATGGCAGGTATGCAAGGATATTCTTAAGAGGAGCAGGGCTGAATTTTTTTATTATTTATTTAATATAGCTTATCTTCAGCACTCAAAACCAGACTTTTCTCCAGTGATGTCAGAACAATTCTGTATATCAATGCAGTGTTGAATTACGATTGTATGTTCAGAATGTCTATCTCATTTTTATGTCTTAACATATGTTCATTTTACCGTGGTGATTGATGTAGTATCCTGAGAGAGAATGGATCCCAGTGAGTTTTGCCTTTTATTTATTTGCAGAGCTCAAAGAAAAGTAAAACAGAAAATCCCAAGTCCCCAGAGTCAGTAAATAGTGGGCTTGAAACAATGAGTGAAGATGAACTTCTGGCAGCTGTCCTGGAAATTAGTAAACGTGAAGCATCACTGTCAAGCCATGATGAAGATAAGCCAACAAATAGTCCCGATACTGGCTTTGGAGATGACGAGATGCAAGAGTTGCCAGATAATATGGAACTTAAGGATGCTGATAAACCCAAAGCTATTGCAGAGTCTGGTAAGAGGGGAAGAAAAGGCTAGAATTTGAGTGATAGTGTATGGAGTGGATTGGTGGGTAACTAAGCTGTTCTCTTCAGATTTCTGACTCTCCAGTATGCTATAAAAAAGCCTTGGTGACATTACAGAATGGCCAATTTCATTTTGGTTTTTGTTCGTTTATTGTTATTTTGGAGGTGGGAGATGAGAATAGTAGAATGGAAATCAACTAGTAGGATGGAATTCCAAACTCACTCCCATTCCTACTTTTATTTTCATCGTTTTTTTAGCTTCAAAATCACCCTGCGGAAATTCTATTGGGTAGGCATCTCATTTCAGTGCTTTAATTTCAGCTCATTTTTAGAGTTTCAAGATAGGTATTAAGAGTTGGAGTGGGGATGATCTACCTTCCTGAACTATTATATTTTAATCCCATCCTTTATTTGGGGAAGGGAGAAAGGCAAGGGCTGTGCCATCAATAGACAAAAATATTTTGAGTCTATTTTTATTATTGTAAAATTGTTTGTATTAAATTGCATTTTTAAAAAATTGAATAGTTATGTCTTGATGGGTTGCGTCTTAAAATCTGCAGTGAAGTTTATGTCTGTCATATTTCATTCTACAATTCATAATCGTCAATAACATTCAACTAAAATTGGAAAATGAAGCATAACTGTCTTTTTTATGGTAGGAATGTCTTAAAAATCTTTAGTAACAATTTTGAAAGGCAAGAGCGAAAATGGGAGATAAATTTCACATACTGATTTCCATCATATTCTGGTGTGTATTTCTGTGCTTAAATTACACAAATGACTTAATCGGAAAACACTAAATAAGTACTGAAGGGATTTTTTTCCTGTCTCCTCTTATCCTTTTTTTTTCAAAATGATCACTGACTAATATGCTAATTTTGCTCTTGAGATCTGAATAGCATGAAAAAGATTTAGCCCAGGAATAAGGCAGTCTGTTGTCCTGAGGCCTGCAGGAAGTTCTCAAGTTCTTTCTTTTTCTGCTGAAAATTGCCAGCATAGTTTCCTCTTTTTATGAGATAAGGATGATATAAGCATTAATATGAGAATATAAACGTGCATACAAAATCTAGTCCAACTTCTTGTTCACATGTGTGATAGGCTTCTGTGGCCACCTTCACACACATCCCTATTAAATGCAGTGGTTATGAAAAGATTATCCATTCTTAATTTACCCAATTGTAATTGAGTTAGCAGCCCCCCACAACTCCTGCAAAAAAAATTAAGACATCATTTTGTTTCCATAGGTTATGCCAACTTGACCAAGGTAACTAAAGATTTTGATGAAAATAAGGAAAACAAAACTCCAGAAGGCACTCAGGGGGACGTTGATTGGCTGCAACAGTATGATATGGAAAGGGAACGAGAGGAACAAGAACTACAGCAAGCTTTGGCTCAGAGTCTCCAAGAACAAGTAAGAAACAGTGCACCTTTTTAGGGAGAGAATTCTTTGTAACCTCACTTTATAATAATCATGCACTGCATGATTTTGTTTTATAATTGCAAACTTAGAAACCTATTTTTACAAACAAGGTTTTTATAGAAATCCTTTAGCAAAGATACGATTTACTGAATTTAATGCATTGTTTAAAACATCAATTTTATCAAATTTGGATTTGGAAGTCTACTGAGGTCATTGTCCATCAGAGATGCTCTTCTGTAATTTTTCTTATATAGCAATAGCACTTAGACTTGCATACTGCTTCACAGTGCTTTACAGACAGAGTCAGCATATTGCCTCCAACAATCTGGGTCTTCATTTTAATGATCTCAGAAGGATGGAAGGCTGAATCAACCTTAAGCCAGTGAGACTTGAACTGCTGACAATCAGTAGTCAGCAGAATTAGCCTCCAATACTGCATTCTAACCACTGCGCCACCAGGGTTCTTATATTTTGTTTCTACTTATTTTATTTTCTCATGGTCTTTCAAAATTTATTACTTCTAATAAATTCCCTAGTGGCCTTTCTCATATTTTTGAAAATATTTTTTATTACCAGGAAGGAAGAGATCATAGGCTTTCTTTCTGTGATCTTTGGGCAGTTGAAAATATAACTGTTTTTCTGTAATCCATTTTGAGTCCATGGTTTCTCCTCATTTAATAGTTGGTATTCAAGAATCCATATTTAAATTATTATAGGTATTCATCCCCTGTTGGAATCTCTTTTCTTCTAAATTATATCTTGGAAAAAGTAGTTCCAGAGTTAAGAAGAATAGTTTTTGGAAAGTTTTACTTTTGTTGTCTCCTTTGACATGATAGCCATAATTAAACTATTTTTCATTTTACTATAATCCTGCTCCTTGGATGAGATTTTTGTTAACCTATGTCTCAAAGACCCCTGAAATCTGCAAAAATATAAATAAAAGCAATTTAATCACAATCCACAAATATTAATAAGCCCCATCTCAGCATCTGTCTGAAACAGCTAGGGTAGATCATAGCGCTGTTTTGATTTAAGTACAATCTATATGATAATGATACTGAGGTTTATCATTTGTTCCCAGGCTGAGCAGGAAATGCAATCATAGTTCTGACCTGGTGCCTAGAGACTGTAAGAAAGTAGATTGGATGGGTGGGAAACAGCATGCAACTTACTCGTCAGCAAAACAAGCTAACACATAATTACAGCAGTTGTAGCATCCTAGGGTCACGTGATTGCCATTTGCAGCCTTTCCAACCAGCTTCTGACGGCGATGGGGGAGGTTAGATCTTACGATTTTGTTGCTTCTAAATTACAAGAGGCCTAGAATCAAAAGAGCAGGCAGAATAGAAATGTTTGTAAAAAAAAAAGTATCAACAATCAAAACTGAGAACAGTTAATAACTTAAGGAGAGATCAATTATAGGATGGAGTGTGTAATGAGAAAAAACAACAACAATGACTCACTTTTTTTATTGGAAAGAAAGACACTGAGGAGCTGTCTGTCAGTATGGTAAAAAAGAACAACAGAGTATAGCCCTTCTGAGATATCCTTCATTTCATTACTAGTTTCTCATAATATTTCTTATATATACTTTTATAAATATTTACAAATGCATAAAGAAACAAAATGGACATGGAAGCATATGTGAATAGGTTAAGAAAGAAGAAAAACTTTCAAATGTGTTTGGCCATTTATTGTTTAGCAGTGAGAGGATAGGCGCCTAAACCTACAGAAGCCATGTATCTGCAAGTCTTTGATATTCTAGGGTTTTTTTCCCCCTAAATGAATGCAATTTCTCCTATACTGTTTATATGGTGTATTCAGCTAGATTTGAGTACACCATCCATTCCGCTACATAGAGGGGGGGAAAAATTGTTCTTGGATTTTGTTGGGAAGTAGTTCACGTTCTTGCTGAGAGCATGTGGTGAGATTAGGGACTTGCTGCGTTGCGTACTAACCTCATGCAGTATCGGTAGGAAAAATAGAGCAATTATAAAAACAGGAAGTGTTTCAGAGAACTAAGCTTGAATCTCTACCCCAGCAGGAGGCGCGGGAGCAGAAAGAGGATGATGATCTTAAACGTGCCACTGAATTAAGTCTACAAGGTGAGGTACACAACAGACAAACCGGGCATCTTTTAAAAGCATAATTTAATTGTTCAGAGTAAGGGTGAAATTTGCTTTTGCAATACAAGTAAACTCTAGTGATCGGCTCTGAGTACACAGCATGTAGCCATCCCTCTCTGCTTGAAAAGTAGACATAGGTGGCTGCACAGAACCCCCATATGTTCCCAGAATGTAATTTTCTAATTTCAGTAAATCTCTATGTCACCATTTTTATTTTAAAAGATTAAAAAATTGTTCTCTTTTCTGAAGCTAATGGTACATACAACCTCAGTGGTATGTAATATATGACCATGAATCCACATAAAACTAAATAGGAAAAAATACTGGTTGGCATCAAATGTTGTATAGGGAAACTACAAACAAAAATAGTTAACGTTTTAGCCATTGGTATGAAGTGGATGTGATGCTGCAGCCCTCTAACAAGCAGAATATAGAGTCTCAGCAGTTTTCAGTGGCTTCATTTCCAATCTGTTTTATTTCTCTAACCACAATTTGACTGTCTTAGCATGTTCGACTCTATCTCATAAATCCTAAGCGAGATAAAAGCAAGCAAGTCTGCCTGGGATTCCTAATTTCTGAAAAATGAGAACGAGAGGTTTCTGCTAAAAGGTTTATATGTTCTATGAACTGTAGATTTAATTTCCTGGTATTCTTCTCAGGTTTTACATTCTGTAAAGCAAGTTATAAAAACTAGCAAGGGTTATGTATTTTAGTTCAGCCATGGTTCCAAAGTAGGGCTAGTTATATAGCAGTGGGAGATGAACGGTCATTTTTTCAAAATATTTTATGCATTTTGCTATGATAATTCACTGAAACTCTTTTAAGTTAAGGTGTTGTGTAAGAGTTTAGCATAAATCTTCTGTTCCTTGCAGCAATGTATCATGTATTTTTTTTTCATTGATGCAAATTAGTTTATGTGTTACTTCGGTAGCATCTTACTTTTTAAGTTAGTGCAAAAACATTTAAAAACTTGCATTTTTGGAAAGAAAGTTTTCCTCTCTAAAAGATTCTAAAAATCTTAACTTTGTACCTGTTGTATATTTAATGCTTGCTGTGGCTCTGAAGATTTAACATAGTAGATTATTTCCTTTAATAAAGAGTGGTTAAATATTTTGCATTTCTAGTGAGACAGTGTATCATGCACTGGAATGTAAAGTTTTGTCATCTCTGTTTTATGCACAACATCAGGTATCTTATGCAGTATCCTTTTCATGCTGTTTAGAGTTTAACAGTTCTCTCCTGGATAGTCTTGGCTCTGATGATGACTCTGGGAATGAGGATTTTCTAGACATGGAGTACTCTGAAGCGGAAGCTGAGGAACTGAAAAGAAATGCTGAGGTGATGATCTGGGAAACCAGGGGAAGAAAACTAGCATGTTTAACAGGTGGTAAATGTTTAAGCAAGGTTTCGTGGCTTGGATAGTTCAGTCTGCATAATATGGGACACTGGATCATCTTTATTAAACTTTCTCAATGATGACCAACAGTGAGCGACAGTGAATTGTTGATAATGCAGTTTCAAATCCCTACTTCAGGGTAAACTAAAAACAATTTACTTCCTAAAGTAAAACAGCAGCGTGTTTCCCTCATGCCCAAACTGAACAGCCTGGCCATATTTCATTCTTCCTGAGAGGGAAAAAAAAATTGGTTTGTTAGAAGGTGTACATTTCACAAGTTCAATGTAGTTACTGCTCTGTCAGGGAGTTCTACATTAGTCCGCGTTTGTAAAAATCCATCCTTGGCTGTCCTGTTTTTCACAATGGAAAAATTGTAGTCATGAGAACTAGAATTGGGAAAAACATGAAAATATTCATTGGAAACATGAAGTGACTTTTCTCAGCTAGTTACATTTGCCTGGATAAGGATAGCTTGGCTTTGGCTATCTGGCTACTGGCTCTACCCTAACTTCCATTGGTACAAGAGGGATGGAAGAAAAATCATAGCCTTTCAAGGTACTGTTACTATAGCCTATATCAATAAAATATAGTTCCAGTCTTCCACTCTCCTGGTCTGGCCTAGGCGGACCAACAGGACCAACAACATAGGGTCGGGGTGGAAATGGAGCTTTGGCAGAGGATTGCTTATTCCATGTTTCCTCCTATCATGAGGTGCTTCTATAATGAGAGTAGAGCAATGATAAACAACACACTGGGAAATCCCAGTTGGTTTCTGGGGTCCATTTCCTGTAAGGGGTATTTGCCATTGTTACAAAAATGTTCTTACCACTGATTACCTGGTAGGAAATAATAACAATATTTTATTAAAATGGCACGCTGCCTGATTGTCATGGATTCTGATGGTTCACAACAACCGAATTATGGATTGGTTTCTTACCTTCGTATATTTCCTTTTTCTTTTTTGCCTGCCCATGTACTGTTGCCAGGGTTACACTTTGGAAAGAGGATTGAGAGCCATAAGTTGCATCCCAGTTGAGTTACCATTACCTGCCTTTCTGTTGAGTAGGTGAAGAGGCAGTGACAAGTGGATGTCATCTTCCTGTTTTCATTACTGCATTAAGACCTTTGAATTGCTTCTTGTAGCACAACCCTTTAGTATATTTATCCAAAGATGCTTATTTGCATTATGCCTGTACTCTCATGTTGGATGTCTTCCCTCAAGGAAGGATATTGGGGTATAATAACCTCTTGATTTACTGAATTGCAAGCTGATTATTGTTGACTCAGTAGTAATATTAGTGATATAGATTGAGTCCTTCTAGTTTAGCACTCAGTGTATTTTAACCATACAATGGGAAATAATATGCATTAAGAGCAGTGTGTTTGTGAACTAATAATAAAGATTTTTTTTCTATAGTATGGACTAAGGAAAATGTGACAGTCATGTTGAGTGGTGTCTGTGATCATAGTTCAGTCTAAGTCAGATACGGTCATAAGTGTAAAAAATGATCATAAGTCACTTTTTTCAATGCTGTTGTAATTTTGAACGGTCACTAAATGAACTGTTGTAAATCAAGGACTATCTGTATTTAACTGACTTTTTTAAATACATTTTTTTGTAAAGCCTGATTTGAGTTACCTAGAAATTTGAATTGAATTATTCTAGTGTTTGATACAATGTGTCCTAAGTTTGCTATAAAGTTTCTTACAAAGTTAAATGTCTGGTATATTCAGAAGCAAACCAAAGCTAATAGTAGAATTCTTTCACAGACAGGAGAGCTTCCTAATTCATATCGTCTCATTAGTATCGTAAGTCACATTGGAGATACATCCTCCTCAGGTAAGAAAAAGGCTGTGTTTTTGATCCTTCTTATTGTTTTTCTAAATTGTGTTTTGGAGGCCCTTTCAGGTAACCAGAATTCAAGAAGAAAGAAATCAATAAAAAATAGTTAATTTTGTATGCTTGATTTTAATCCATCCGTCCATCTGTCCATCCATCATATTTATATGGCTGCCTATCTCACAAAACATGACTCTGGGCAACTTAAATAAATACTATAAAACTAATATAAAAAACAACCAATAAAAGTGAGGGGTGGGTACCATTAAACACTTTGTTATTTATTCATGAATAAATCTGGCATATAAAAAGATGTTGAAGCGCAGTAAAAATGAGTCACATTTAAAATAATAAAAGCAACTTTGTCTGCAGAAAATGTCATTTATTAGACACTTCTAATATTTCTGTGTGAAAGACATCAGAAGCGTGGATGTTACAAGAGGCCTGCCTTCTCTGCCATAGCACCTGCCCTATGGAACATTCTCCTGTAGCGATTAGGATGGCTGTCTTTTGTAATGCCCTAAGGACTTGGAGCCCCAAGTGTGTGAAGGCCACACCTTTTGCTGTACTAGTGACTGACAGTTGCGATATCTTCCTCAGCTATTGTGTATTTTAATTTTTATATTTGTAACAGGAATTTTAAAAAAGTACTTTGAAACAGTTTGCCTCTCAAACTCACTTATTGAGATGGACAGCACACGAATTGAATGAATGAATGAATGAATAAAGAAATAATTCTTTTTGTCTGTTTCATTATTTTTAAGGTCACTATATTAGTGATGTATATGATATTCGCAAGCAGGCATGGTTCACATACAATGACCTGGCAGTATCAAGAACTCAAGAGGCCTCTGTCCAGAGTGATAGAGACCGAAGTGGCTATATCTTCTTCTATATGCACAAGTAAATATTATTTATATTATTTACTGTTTGCATGTTTTACTTCATTTCCATCATTGAGAAAAGATGAAAAATATTCTTCTCCCCCCCCCTCCCCCCCATTTCCGCGTTCTAGCAGGGTTTTTCAGTATGAAAATTGTGGAAAACTGAATTTTACAGCTGTTGCAGGGAGGATATTGTGTTAATGTAGCCTTCTACCATGTATTTGTGTAAAAAACTGAATAGACAAGGTGAAAGAAAATATTATTGAAACCTACACTATAGAATCATGGGTTTTATTCAGATTTCCAGCTTGTTCATCTTGTGGAAAAATATCAGAATGAAGACCAGTTAACAAGAAATAGTTCTTAAAACAAGAGATGGGTTCTATGTGAACTCTTTAAGGACTGGACAGGTACCAGACTCGAGAAGAGTTTCCAACTGGAATTAGTCAAACATTGGTAGGTTATAAAAGTGGAAGGGAGCTGTAGTAATTTGGAGCCATCACACAAAATGGGGTATTGCAGTCACAGCTTTTGACATTGATTCTTTAAGAATTCATACCAAGCCTGACCAGCTAGATTTTGAGTCATGAGATAAATGTTTGGGGGTGTAACAGAGAAAGAGATAAACAAAGGGTTTAAGTTTTTAATTCAGAAAACAAACCTGTATTTTTTTCAAATGTCCTTATGAACTCAAATGTCTCTGTGACCTTATAAGATGCTAGATTATACTGTACCATGTAGAATCACTATTACTTCTTCTTGGATACATCATATGCTTTGGCTGCTCTGTGTAGATTCTCTTTGGTTTCTAATGTGTTCTGTTCTCTAGGGATATATTGGATGAATTGCTTGAAACAGAAAAGAACCTGCAACTACCTGGCATGGAAATGGGGAAGCCAGTCTGAAGAATGGCCCTTTACCTGAGCACAAAGAGTTAAGAACTTTTGCCTAATGCACAGGAGACACAAACCTGAGGAACTCCGGGCATAGTTGAGAGACAAGCTGCTTCAGACATGAAAGGGCCATTCCATCCCTTTCTTGGAACTTCAGCAGTCAATCTTCTGTTATCCAGATTTTTTTTTATTGTTTCAGTTTTGGTTTTGTTCTCTGTTGAGATACTCAAATAATTTTACCTGCAGCAGAAATGATCAAGCTAGAGAATTTAAAAACTTCTTCCAAAACTTATAAAAGCATAGTATGAGAGAAGACCACAAGATCACCTATTATTAACAAATGGAGAAGATCTTACACATAGGTTGACTTTCTTTCTATGGAAGAAAAGGGGAGAAAAAAGCATAAGCTATACTAGTTATACTATGCCCTGGAAAGTGCAAGTGATTGGTTAAATGGAAGGATCCGTCTTTTGCTAAAACAAATGGACTTAAACACCTATAATTTGTAACACTCCAGAATCCTTCTTTTTCATCATTTCAAATAATATATGCATATATGTATATTTTAACTTTTTAAAGTTTTTATTCTTTTTGAAGGCATTAGTTTCCAAGTACTGTCATTTGCAGAACAGTTCCCTCTCCCCTTGAGTGTGCATGGGTTTGTGTATATATCTCTATATTTCTTGTGTTTCATGGAAGAGCTGTGCTGGTTGGGTAGTGATTGGCAGTCCCTTTCCGAGCTGATGTTAATCAGTAAATGAAGCAGAAATAATTCAATTCTGTACTTGCCTCCAGAGCTGTATTGTGCTTGAAAGTGGGCAAGTAATATGGTAACAGGAACATGGAAATATAAGAGTTTCTTCTCGTGCGGTTGGAAAAAACAAAACAAATCTCTTAAATGATTAGCATTTGCAAGATTTTTCAGAGCAGCAGTACAGAAGTTTAGACACTTAAAAGTGTTTGAATAACTTGCTTATATTGGCAAAAATTATATAGAAATTATTTGTGCCCAACCCTCATTTTAGTGCTGGAAGTTAATATCTGTTATCCCATTTTCACTTTCATAGCAATGAAATTGCTAATAATTGAGATGTTTCTTGATTTGCTTCATAGTAAAAATATTTTCTTTGAAAAAGATAGCAGGTACATGGAAAAATGTATTTTACCCCTACTTGTTGGGGATTTTTCTGTTCTTTACTATTAGAACCTTCTGAAACTACGTTTTGAGAGTAGACGCAAGTCACATAGACAATAGAATTATTTGTTGCTGAAAGGTTTTAAGATTATTGATAACTACAGGCAGTATTGGAGAACTCTAAATACATAAACATAGAAGATACCAACAGAGTAAAATGCTATCTGACGTAGAAGACAAAGTTCTCAAAAACTACACTGCACCAAAGCATAATATGCTAACTTCTGTCGTAATTTTGTACTGTTCACAAAGGTATTTCGGTGTGTTTTTAACAAAGAATAAAGGGATTTTCTTTGTAAAGAAGAGTATCTCAGAATGTGATAGTTTTGATTCTAGAGTAAGGCTAGCTGTCAATGAAAAAAAACCCTTCAGATGTTTGGCAGAATCTGAAAAGAAGCTGAATTTCTATTTGCTTGAGCAGTTATCAATACAATTCAGGAAAAAGCAGGATTTGTATTGCACTGATAGCTGAAATTCCATTCAAGTGAATGTTACTGAATCATTGGTCCCTTCTCTGCCCCCACTCAACTCCAGATAGATCCTAGATTTCCTTATGAATGGAATGTTGGGGGGTGGCATTTTTCTTCAGTGCTTGTTGTGTTCTCTTGAGAAGGGGCTCTGGAGAATTGAGGCCTTTAAATATAAGGGGAGGTGGCAAACTCAGGTTCAGAAGAAAAAGAAAATCAAATAAAATTACATCTCCCATTCTCCCTTCTGGCAGAAGGTTTAGCTTTCATTTCCTGCTCTGAATGAAAGAGTCTTATACAACCCATTGTAATTATGCAGTTATGTTTTTGGTTCCATACTTAACAGTGAAGCCAAATTAACTAATATATATGCAGTTTCTAATTTGGTGTCTTCTATAATAAAATTGCAGAATTGCCCCTAGTGTGTAAAGACTGATTTGCTTCATCTAAACCTGAAAAGTATGTAGCCTGAGATAAATGTATGTACCTTTGGTAGAAAATAATTCTCATTCAATAAGAAGTGGTGACTGTTAATCCTGCCTGGTTTGCATTTTACAAATCAGATTAAATTCTGTGGCAATGCAATTTATTTATTTATTATTATTTTTATTTTATTAGATTTTTAGACCGCCCTTCTCCTTCGCAGGACTCAGGGCGGTTTCCAGTCAATTTTAAAA
>JANHFK010003371.1:424-13948 GCA_036250565.1 Sibynophis collaris | reverse complement strand
CTCTCTCTCACACACACACATTTAATCCTATCTCAAAAAGTCAATGGTACCGTTGCAACGATGCTGTATCCTGCTACTCTGAGGCCCGAAAACACATTGAAAAGTGTACCATGTCTACCTCCATGATTACCGTATCATCACCATTTCCTGCAAACACTTAGGGAAAAAAAAAAACGGAAAATCCATGCTCTGCCCAAATGTATAACTTGGCCATACCCACTTTGCCTTATTGTCCTGTGACGTTTGGGCCTCTGGTTATGAGCTCAGAGGACACTGTTCCATGACACGTCGAACTGTCTGCTTTGGAAACAGAGACTTTCTGCATGCAACTCCATCCTGTTTTGACTGTATAGTCTACCTCTGAATTTGTAAAGAGGGTAAAATAGCTTCATATTTGCTCACTGAAAATGTCACCCCAAACTAATGTCAAAGGGGATCATATGCAGTAAATGTTTAGTGTCACCTTGCTAGGTCAGATCCACAGGTAGATTTTTTGGCAATTAAATAAAAAATGTGGACATTCCCAGGAGGACCTTCTTACAGTTGACCGATCAGTCATAATGAATGGCATGCTATTCTCAAACATGAACTCAAATATCTTAACAAGGAATAGTTTCTCATAGACCTGTTCCCCACGGATTTACCTACTGTAGAAGACAACAGTTTGGTGCTTTCAAGAGACTATTGACTAACACTCCCATAATCCTTTGCTTCTAGCTGTGTATTATGGGCCTGGTGGGAATTGTAGTCCCAAAAAATATGCCTAACACTTGACTTCCTTCTTATTCATGGACTGGTACAAAGCCACCTCACTCAATGGTAATGTGGTCAGCATAAAGTAAACATAAATTTGTACTTCATGCCCGCAGGTGCCTTTCCTTTTTGTTCATTCTCACAGGCACACAAAAGCACGGTGCCCTGACTGCAGTAGGTCCCTGCCTATCTTCTTGAAGAAGAACGCCAGCTATGTAAGCCAAGTATGAATCTGAATATCCAACTGTGATGAAAACAAAGAGTTACAAATTGCTGGATCAGATATTTTATTCAGTCAGCTAGGCGATAACCACAAGGAAATATTGCTCAACACGAATGGTAGGAAACAGACCGTAAATACACAATGTTGAGCTTCTGAAGGCAAAGTGGTGACCTCGAAAAGATGCAGCAACTTTCTCCCCTTTTTCTACCTTTTTCAGGGGGAGTTAAAACCAAAATAAGCGTACCAATCTTACCGGAGTATTTTGTTTTGATATTTTTATAGGAACAAATGAAATTAGATTAAATGATCTAATTTCTGTATTTTGCTGCTGAATTTCAACAGTGTAATTGGAGAAGGGCATTACCATTGGTTGTAAGTAACTCACCCTGTTTTTTATTTTTATTTTTTTCTTGGCGGCAGGCAAAATTTTGATAAGTCAAAGAGCCCCTTTAAAATCTAGCGATGAGTGGTTCCACATTGCACGCGTGGGTAGGGATAAGTTTTCTTTTCTTTTGTGAACCCTAATATACATACTTTAAGGGCTTACACCACAGACTCACATCAGCATGGGAGGAAAAGCTGACAGTGTTCAGCAGAGGAGTCCCCCAGAGGGTCGTCCAAAGTAGCTTAAAGTGAGCCTGGGACCACAATTTCCCCATCCATAATCTAGGGCCATTACGACAGAGCTGCTGTCAACTGTGAGCAGAGGAAATCTAAAGCAGATCCTAATGAGTCAGTAACTATGAAGGACAGATCTTAGTTGAGAACAGAACAAGGCCATTCTCAGACCACAAAAAGCTTTTAATTTCCAGGAGCCCTTGGTTTCAAGAACCATTTGCTTCCTTACAGTGGCAACCCCTCCCCCCATCACCCCGGAGACCTTCAGCAGACTGTTTCAGGAACACCCTACACTTTGATTGGCAGCTGCACATTGTAAACAGGCTCAAAGAGGAACATATCCCTATTCAGCTCCGCTCTTTCTGATTCAGTTCTCTACTGGAAATATTGTTTTTACTGACAAGGGTAACAAGAAGAAAATCATACACCTCATCAGGTAAAGACAAGAAAATTCAAGGTGGGCCAAACCAGCACAGCAAGTAAAGCAGACTCAGTTCATCAACCATTCAATCTTTTTTAAAAAAGAAACTTGAGATCTGGGGTGCTTCACATGAATACAAAACACAGAATTGCTGGGGCAAAGCACTGAATACTGAACGGATTACCAGAGCCAAAATACAAACTAAAACATTTGTCATTTGCCAAGAACCATCATGCTCAAAAGCCCAATTCCGGTTTCCCAGCCTAAATGAGAAACAAAATCTCACTGTACTTTAGCACAGGAGTCTCTCCAAACTTGGCAGCTTTAAGACCTGTGGACTTCAACTCCCAGAATTCCTCAACCAGCTACGATTGAGGAATTTGCCATTAAGACAGATGTTTGTGAATGGTACATCACTCTAACCTCTTTCTTAGATCCAGCCAAGGACATCCGAATGCTCATATTATCAATTCTATGTAAGTTCGGTGCAGATTCATTCAATGCACATTGTTGCACTAACATTATCTGGCTGGTTTGGATTTTTTTCCCTGGGAAATCAGAGATAAATCTCAAAATCTCAAGTGTCACAGGCCATTCTGAGCACTATCGGGTCTCTGGGTTTTTTTTCCCCATCTGTGCCTCTAATACTCCAATCTCCAAACTTGGCAACTTTAAGACTTGTGGATTTCAACTCCCAGAATTCTTCAACCAGGAGTTTAAAATTAGCCATAGCAAATATAGCAAAGGAATGGTCCAAAAGAATTTGATAACAAATGATAAGGTGTCTCCCAAATCCTGCCATTATTCAATAGAGATCAAAATTAAGAGAGTTCTTGCTGTAAATGAATGATATTTAACCCCTGGTCTCTGAGGTTGTTACTAATCGAAGAAGACAGTTTCTAGGAGAATGCCACAAGTACGGTAGCTTGAAGAAAACATTCCAAGTATACAGTGACTTTTGCCAATGGCACTTAGTCATGGCTACATTTAGTAACCAGGCCTCTTTACAACAGGCCCAGCAAAGGAAACTTGTGCCATTCTTAGTTCTGCTCAGCAGAAAGCCCTGTAATTTCCCCTGCCTGCACAACTTCTGTTCCAACTGTTGTATTAATATCAAGAGTCTTGCCGTATTTCAGCAGGTCATTGCAAAAAAAAAGAAGAGGAAAACAATATTAAAATATTTCCTTTCCCTTCCCTTTCAAATTCTGTGTTGTGTCTGTACTGATTAAAACTTGAGGACAGCCTCTTCTGGTTTCATTGATCTGTTAGCAACAACCAGAGCTTTTCTGGGCAAAGAGCAAAGTACAGATGCTTTAAAGCAACTCATAAATAAAATGGCTCACGCAGTTCTTCCTTCAGTTGTACTCCAGATTTAACTAGGAAGGCTAAAGTCCAAACAAGCAGGGACACGGGCTCCACTAACTTCTCCTGCATAGGATGGCAGTGGCAAATGATGTCACCGTTATGAATATACAAATGAGACAAGCACTCATTCAGCATGGCATGCAAAGGGGGTGGTCACAGAGATTGTGTTAGAACACAAGGCCTACATTCTAACCAGCAGGAAGGAATGAGCTCAGAAAAGAACAGCACCACAACTTCACACCGCAACAGGCCTGTCCATCTTTCGACCCATCAAGCCAACCAACCACAGTTCACCATCCATGCACACCAGGGGCTTAATGAAACCTTGAACTGCAAAAATGGTAAGTGGTGGGGATATAAACCATCATTGACAGGTCACTTGCCTGAAGCTAGCAGGAAGGCATTATAATAATCAAAAATACCTCACTGCCCAAATTAGACCTATAGTCCAATTCAAACACTACTTTGTTACCCCTGCTAGCCAACTAGCAAGCCGCAGGTGGGGTACGAGGATCATACAACTTTTCTCTTGGTCACTGTTAGTCAGTGGTCACCCCTCCTAGGCCTAGAAAACCCTTTTAATAGAACTGTTTTAGGTCTTTTTGAGATAAAGGCCACATTCAGACTTAACACTAAGCCATTATTTATCAGTGTTGAACGTAACTGCCTTCCATGAATTTGCCTAACTAAGAAAGTTGCCCAAGAAGTCTGATTAATCACGCTTACATGTTTATTACAATTATCAATATAGAGTGAAAAAAGAAAAAATTAAGATTCCAGCTGTTTTCTTATTGCAGAGATGTCCAACCTGTACCCGTTCCCTTTATTATAACCCCCAGAGACTTCCAGATGTTTTTACCCAATTGTAATTGTTAATGTGACAGAAGGGAAAATGATTAAGCATATAACTGGAACGTAATCATATCAACTACATTTAATTTGGATTATGTTTAACCACAACAAAATTGAATCCAGTTTCTATTCTGGCTTCAGTCATGACTTTTTGGAGTTTAGTCACTGGTGCAGTGCTCCAAGAAGATACACAGTTATTTCTCAACAAACACACACACTCCCCTCAGAACAAATGACAGGCTAATTTCAAGAGGAAAGCCACTTGATCCTTCTCCTGCTTCTATCACCAAGGAAAATTACGATTGGGCAGTTAGTGGCGCTGATTAGACTCGCTAGGTTCCTCTTTTATACAAAACAATTGAAAGATTTGATTGGTTTTGGCTCACCACAAATGTGTGCATGTCGCCGTGGTGCTGAATGAACCATGGTTTACATCATGCTTTGGGTGAATAAGGCCAGTCTGATTCATTTCACAAACCATGGTTAAATCAACTGTTAGGATAATGTTCCAACCCCATCAGTGGTTTAAAGTCATCCAATAAGCTTCGTGGCAGACTCTAACTCACTACATTTCACTGACATTAATCATAATACTGTAAACAGTACATTTTATTCTGATTGTTGTTTTCCGTAAGCTTTACAGCAGCCCTCTGAGGCAAGTTAGAATTCACTTACTCCCCATATTCTATATGGAATGGAAACAAAGGGTATATATACTAGCTTCTTATATTTGCACTGGGATTAGATTCAAATCTGAGATGTCTATGGAGATTCTCAGTCATCCAGGTCATGGTTGTCCCACAGGTGCCTTTTTTTCATGAGGCAACTGGACTTTCTGGTTTTTCTTTGAAGATGTTTCGTTTCTCATCCAAGAAGCTTCTTCAGCTCAGCTTCAGCTTCTGCTTGGGCCCTCTGACAGAAGCTTTGGACAGGTCCCCTTAGCTGCCAAGACCCAGAAGGAGCTGCAATAAGATTGACACAGGAGCTGTCCTTTTAATTGAATTCATTCAAAATATATATGCTACCCGAGACTCCCAACAACACCCTTCCTTCCTGGATTGCTGCTACAATGATTTTGCTCACATTTTTGCTCTTTTCTCTCACCACACTTAGAAGATCATTGAAGACAGTTTTATTTCAAGACCCGAAGATTACTTAAGTGTTATTATTGGCATCTATCTTGGGGTGGGCTGGGGGGTGGATTTATTCTTATTGCTGTTGTTTTTAATATTTTTAATGTGTTGTAACCTGCCAAGAACTTTGGGATTAGGGGCCAGGCTGTAAAAATAAATAAATCAACAATAAATTAAAGGAGGGGAGGTTGCTTGCAGTGGCTAGAAAGTCCAAGAAATCTTACCTCAGCTGTGAAGTCACTAAATGGCCTCATGCCAGGGGAGAGTAACATGTTGTTTTCCAGATGTACTTGAACTGCAGCTCCCATCATCCCTTACTATTAACGATGTTAGGTAAGGCTTATGGGACTTGAAAATCTTTCTTTCACCCTGCTCCCCAAATATATGTAAGATACAATACTGGCCTACCTTTCTAAGATAAAGACTGAATTCTCATTGAACACACAGCCAGGCTTTATTTATGCACACAGAATAAACTGTAGTGATCTGATTTACGTATAATACAAGGGATGGATCGGCCCTAAACCTTAAGGCAGCTGAGCCATGACTGAAGGACTCCACTCTGCAGACCAGCCTCCCACCCTCTCAGAAGGCAGAGGAGGTCAGCAAAGGGTAGGGACAAATGTCCATTTAGTTTAACCTTTGGGGAGCAATCAACTTTCATTCCCATGCAAAGCCTCCTTCCAAATCTAAAAAAATAGGCCAAGCATCCGATACACTTTTCAGTCCCAATATAACCGGTTGAACACTTTCAAACTATTTCCCAAGGGGCTTTCATGCCTCCCATTGCAACATGCCATGATGGCGCAGTGGTTAAAATGCAGTATTGCAGACTGCCCACAGCCTGGAGTTCGAGCCTGACTGGCTCAAGGTTCACTTAGGCTTCCATCCTTCCAAGGTCAGTAAAATAAGGACCCAGATTGTTGGGGGGCAATATGCTGACTCTGTAAACCACCCAGAGAGTGCTACAAAGCATTATGAAGAGGTATATAAGTCCAAGTGCTGTTGCTACAGCTATTTCCAACCACACTTTAACTGTGCTCCAAAGACCACTGAGGCAGTTTGGGGTTTCCTCTGGAGATTTTAGAAGTCTGGGACTTTTATCTCCTATTTCTTACAAAAAAGCATAAATAAAATCATTTTTTTTAATCAGCTTTTTAAGGAATCTTGCTTTATGCTTCTTCTGCTTGATGAAGAATTAAGTGGTATAACTCTTAATTGCATTATAATAGCATTGGTTGGCCTGTAGGGGCAAGTAGGGAGATCAATTTTTTTTTTGAGTCTTCAATCATATTTTTAAGAGAAGCAACACATTTCTCTGTTGAATGTTAACATATAAAGGAGATGGACTGTTTATAGTATCCTGCCTTTATTTTAATTCATTCAAGTAACACAATTCTCAATTATCCTAGCATGACACATTCACCTGCACAAATGACTTCACTTGCATTTGCTATTATTGCTTCATTTGCATTTGCTATCCTTGCAATTACCTTGAGAGGTAAACCATTATTATGATCGTCCATATTGGAAATGGGTTAACTAAGGGAGGGGGTTCACGGAGGGAGCTCTCCTGGTGAAGTTATGTCATTTGAATCCGAGGCTTCCTGATTTCCAGCTCAGTCTCAGGTTGAGCCTTTTACAGCACTGTAGGCAATTGGTATAAAACAGCGGAATAAAATATTTTTATTGTAAATTATAAATGGTATTTATAAATTAAATTATAAATTTAGCATCATTATTATGAATGGTAAATATAATAAATGAGCCATAAAAAAGCCAAGGTGGCGCAGTGGTTAGAGTGCAGTACTGCAGGCTACTTCAGCTGATTGCTAGCTGCAGTTTGGCAGTTCAAATCTCACCGGCTCAGGTTTGACTCAGCCTTCCATCCTTCTGAGGTGGGTAAAATGAGGACCCAGATTGTTGGGGGGCAATATGCTGACTCTGTAAACCACTCAGAGAGGGCTGTAAAAGCACTATGAAGCGGTATATAAGTCTAAGTGCTATTGCTATTACCAAACTAGTCAACATTATCAGTGCTGGTAGAGAGTGGGGTTTTTTTTTTCCATTTTATATAGTGGGAAGAAATTTATGACCACAAAGGTGCCTATTTCCTCTTTTCTCATTCCCCCCTCACTGGGATTTAAGGAAAACCTTTCCATCTTGAAATCAGTGGTATCACACAATTCCCAAGCTACCTTTGTGTACACCGGGGCTCAAAAAGGCTGCACCATGAAATTGTTAGAAGCTACTCAGCCAGCTCCCTATAGCATATTTATTTCTGTTCTCTGATCCTGACAAAAGGAGATCTCCCTCCTTCCATCAGCTGCATTTATTGTAAATAGAGCAAAAGACATTGGTAAAATATCTTTCTGCATCTTAACATAAGGCCTTTCTTTAATCTTTACATAGAATGGCCTTATAGCTGCCCGCAAATTGGGTCTAATGTAAAAAAAATTAAACTAAATATGCTGTAGTCTGCTTAGGCAAAACAGCTACACAATTTTTCAAGAAGCAGAGTTTCCAAAAACATGGTTAAAATTTATTTCAGGGAAAACTAGCTTTGGTTTGCAAAAAAAATTACTCCCCTGTTTCTGTTAGCATATTTCATCAATGATTACTGTTTCTTCGGTAACACCGAGAGGTATTTTGTGATCAAAACACATCATTAAGACTTCAAGCCCAAGTCAGAAAATGAGAGTTTAAAATTCAGAAAAGATAGTTTGCAAATAGCAAGCTAATACGGAGCCATCCTTCTTTAAAAAGATCGGTTTTTCAAGCTGGGAGGAATTGATGATCCTGCCATGTTTTCATTTAAACCAGAGTGTTCTTGAAATAAGAAGTCTGAGTCGCAGTGCACAACTCTGCTCATTTCTCTTCTCTTATTTTATTTTTTCTTAAGTTACATTTGTTTATTCTCAGGGAGATCATAGGAATTTTAAAGGTTAGGGATGCATTTTTCTTTTACTAACAGAATGGCAAACTTTCCAATTTACAAAGAAAAAATACTTTCTGCAAAGACCCAAAGCAAAGAGAAAGGTTGGACATCTTGCCCCAGTCCTTACCTTAAAATGGTTTGAGTGGGAATAGAGAACAAAACGTGACTGTCTCCAACAAAATTGTGAAACTGTTTTCCTTAACTTCTCCCTAGAAATCTCATTAATTGTCCTGATTTTTTCTTCAATAGGACCCAAGGATGTATATAATCCATAACTATGGGGGTTCCATATAACCACCAGGACTGGAAAGCTAGAGAAATTTGTTTGATTTTCATTTTAAAATTTTGTTTAGAGCTGTGATGGCGAAACTATGGCATGTGTACCCCAAGTGGCACATGAAGCCATGTCGCTTGGCATACGCGGCCTTGCCTGTTTGTCTTCTGGGATTCTGACATGCATGCGTGCATGATGATCAGCTGTCCTGTGCATGCAGGACAGTGCCGACAACCAGTGTGCGCATGCACAATGGCCAGCTGATCGTCAGGCGCGCATGCGCACCAGAACCTGGAAGTTCAGCTTTTCTGGAGCATGATCCATTCACACAGGCAACAGTGCTGAAAACTGGTCTGCGCATGCATGCCAGCCAGCTGATCGTCCGCCAGCCAGCTGATCATCCGCCATGCATGCGTGCTAGAACCTGGAAGTTCGGCTTTTCTGGAGTGTGGCCCCGACGAACGCCTATGTGTTACAACATTTCCACCCAAGTGCCAAAAAGGTTTGCCATCACTGGTAGAGTGTACTGGGATTGGCTCATTTATTTATTTATTTGTTTGTTTGTTTGTTTATTTATTAGATTTATATTGCCGCCTATTCACCCATGGCGACTCAAGGCGGCTCACAAAATATAAGAAATATAAAAATCCCCCCTGACCACCCACCTCCCGTCCCAGTTACAGCCAATCACACGAGCTATTTGATGGCCTCCATCCCGCTCTGGGTTCCCCAGGCCCTCTGACAGAACCAGGTCTTCAGCGCTTTCCAGAAGAGAATCAAAGTGATGCCCATTCTAACCTCTGGTTGTCAGAAGGATACAAAATGAAATTGCATGACTCCGGGATACTGCAACTGTCATAAATATGAGTCAGTTGCCAATCATCTGAATTTTGATAACCTGACCATGGGAATGCTGCAATAGTTGTAAGTATGAAAAGTGGTCATAAGTCACTTTTTTCTGCACTATTGTAACTTTGAATGGTCACTAAATGAACTGTTCTAAGTCGAGGACTACCTGTACAATGGCAAATGTCACTCTACCACTGCTTTTACTGGAATACATGTAACATCTGAACAACCCAATGTAATATATGCTTTTATTTATTGCAGGCCGAAGCTGAGGAATCTGAGGAAATGTGAAGAACTAGAGTGTAAAGAGAACACAACAATAAATCCCTATGCCCTGTTTCTGAATGAATGAAATAAAGAGCCAAGCATTCAATCAAGTGCCCATAAAATATCAATTTTATCAAAATTATAAATAATAAGTTAACCTCAACCCACAAATTATTAAAAAATAAATAAACGGGAATTAATATTTCTTTCTAGTATCATACTAAATCATATTTATCTTCTTTTCTACAAAGGATAGCAAAAGTAGATAAGACACAAAACTAGACCGTAGTATAGAATTTAAGCAGTTCAATATTGTAAATGTTCCCTCATTATATTAACAGCAATTCAAGAAGAAGAAAGCAAAAATGAGCTATGGCAAAAGAAATTTAAAAAAACAGTATATACTAATAACACATAAAAATAATATATAGTGTATATTTACTGAGTGCTTTTATTTGTTCTGGTCTCTGGTCTAAGACTGCAATAATAAATTGTACTAATAACACATATTTGTCACAACAATAATATTCAAAATACAGTAATACTTAGAATACGGTAATACTCAGAAGATACTCTTCATGTCAAAGTATATCAGGACTTTTAACCCAACGTAAATATTTAAGTACAGAAGAAAATGAATTGTTTTAACCTCCATTTATCTTTGTCCTAAGCAATCCCACAAATAATGCTTATTAGAGGAATATAGCTTAAATATGAAGTTGAAAAAAAGTTTTAGTGCATTGTCAGGTTTTTCCTGAGTATGCCGATGATAATTCTCTTGCTTCACAGAGTTCTTTTTTTTTGGCTGTAATTTTGTCAGTAATCACTACCGTATTTCTCAGAGTATAAGACGGACTTTTTCTCCCCTAAAAGAGGGTGGAAATGTTGGTATGTCTTATACACCGAATACATCAATTTTTGGCCTCCCAAAGCCCTGCCCTGCACATCCTGTTTTTGCAAAAAAACAGGGCATGCAGAGGCTTTGGGAGGGCTGCAGAGTGCTCCTGGGGGCTGGGGAGGGAAAAAACCTTTTTTTTTCTTGCTTATCTCTTCAAAATCTTCATGCATCTTATAGTCCAAAAAATATGGTAATTTCACAGTTTGTGGGGGGATAAACTTTTTAAAATGATGTTTACTGTGGTTAATTTCTTTACTCAGTGATTTTCCTCATTATGTCAAAATTACACGAGCCATTGCAAATTATATACTAGAAAGAAATCTGTGTGAAAATTGACATTATTTAATAAGTATTTTACTAACAACAAAAAACATCATGTTCAATGAAAATGTTGAGATACATTTTTTGTATCTCTGACCATTTTTTGAACAGCATTGAAAAAATACCCATAAAAATGTTTGTAGAGTAGGGATTTTGTGAGATTTATAATTCAACCTCTCAGCCACAGTGCTATTTCACTGAAAATATACTTAGCGTAAATTTGAAAAAAAGATATATTATCTGCCAATTGTATGCAAACTTTGCATTCATAAATTTCCCAACCCATACTAGGCTTTAAATGACAGCACACTTTATAGACTTCCTGTTTAAAAGTAATACAACATAAGGAAATGGTGTTCTCAAAATTACAATTTTCAAGTCTTCATCTCTCGCCAAGATACAAAAGACAAGAATAGTAACAAAGCAAAGGTACACTAGATTTGCCCATTTGAATTGGGATCCATCAGATTTAAGAATTACTTTTCGTGACTTAAATCAAAAGAAGCAATAGATGAATTGAAATAAAAGTGCAAACCATATAACCCAGTGGAACAGAAAGAGAAAATCAAGCAAAGAGCAGAAATATACAAACTAATTAGCCTCTTCGATAGCATGAACACTTGGGTATACCTGCACAATAGAAACTGAATGAAGAAAAAGAGATAGCAGAAAATTTAGGTCATGCAAAACAATGCTTTATGTAGGAATGTATTCTGAGTTTAGGTAGTGCAACAAAATATTATATTTAATGTTTTTAACTTTAGGTTTTATTTCCATGAAATACCACATGGGTCTTAAAATCAACCCTCTATATTCCTAGTCCAACAGGACTGAAAAAAATGTGTTGTTCCTGCAGCAGGCCAATGAATAAGCAAATATCCCAAACTGGAAATCAGCAACGGAAAAAAATGTGCATCAATTCTTTACCAATTATTATCTTGTTAGTTACAGAAAGATAAACCAGAATAGCAAACAGCCCTGTCTCATTCACATCAACATGTTAGTGTTAAAGCTTTTCCAGAAATAGCTTTATAAATTCAACCAAATAGTAATTGAACATTGCATTATTCCAGTTCTTAATATTTTACTGCTGCTGAAATAATTATTATAACATAGTTAGTTTCCCAAACTTTAGACATATGATTTTTGGGGTCTTCTGAGTAGTTTGGAGATATTTGGCTGTATTTTTTAAAAGTTATTTGTAGTTACATTTGAGACCATTTTGTGACTGGTTATATCCTCCCATTGTAGCTATGCCTGGTGATATGCCTTTCTGCTGTGTCTAAGATGGAAAGAAATAGAGAACATAGAATAATAGGGTTAGAAGGGACCTTGGAGGTCTTCTAGTCCAAGTCCTTGTTCAAGTTAATTTCAATACTATCGCAATTTTCTGTATACATGTTACAAGTTAACTGGAAACCGCCCTGAGTCCTGCAAAGGAAAAGGGCGGTCTACAAATCAAATTAAATAAATAAAATAAAAATAAAATTCTACGGTCTACTCTGCTTAAGTGCCATTCCAGGGGTAAAAATCACAGAAGAATGTTTCCCATAGGCTTTTCTAAACATGACAACCAAGAAAGCTTTCAAAATTATAGGAAGAAGCTCAGCAGGAGAATAACTGATGTTAATGTCAGATCTTGGTGTATGTAGGTTCAAATATATAGGTTTCTGTTCCATTCTTTGTTGCCTGACACTGAGAAGACCACTAAGGTCTCATTTCTTTTAAAGGTCAGTTCCTGTACCTTTATTAGCAGCCTGAAAAGCTTAATAAGGAGGTCAGAGACTCTGGAGGATCTCCATCAAGATATCAAGATATCTCAAGTGTCTTCAAAACCTGGAGCTGGTCTTTATTAATGGTACCCAACCATATTGGTTTATATGTACTTACTTTTTATTTTTATATACTTTATTCATTAATGATGAATCTCAGTCAATTGAACTTTTAAAAATATGTCACAAATATCATTGACTGGTGCTAATGGTTGATACAGGTTGCTGTCAGCGCCCTAGGTATCAACCAAGTATCTTCTTAAAATGTATGTGTTTTCCAAGTAGTGCAGTCTTTTGCAGTTTCCCTGGTGTTATTGCAGGAAGTTGCAATTTCTTGATGTATTTTGTAAAATTATTGGACATGGTGCCAAGTGCCCTGATGACAATTAGTATCACTGTCACATGTTTTATCCATAATCATGCAGTTTCAATGGCCAGGCTGTGATATTTTCCAGTTCTTTTTCTTCAATTCTGGGTCTCCCGGTACAGCGATATCAATAAATTGTATTCTTCGGTTTTCGACAACTGTGATATTTGGCGTGTTGTGTTCCAAATGATGATCTGTATGTATTCAAAAGTCCCACACGATCTCTACCTTCTTGTTTTCAACAACTTTTTCCACTTTATGTTCCCATGACTTTTTGGATACAGGTAAGTTGTATTTTTTGCATAATGACCAGTGGATTAATTTAGCAACTTGGTCATGTCTAGCTTTGTAAATCGTTTGTTTGTTTGTTATTTTTTGTTATTATTTTTGTTGTTGTTATTATTATTATTATTATCTTTTATTCATTAAATATGAAACACAGTCAACTGATCATTTAAAAATGTGTAACAAAC
>JANHFK010003370.1:91311-109426 GCA_036250565.1 Sibynophis collaris | reverse complement strand
AGGATCAATATCACAACAACAAAAAATGAAATTAAAATTGTGTAACATGGAAATAAGCTTCAAATATATATAGTTGCTTGGAAAAAAAGTTTTTAAAAATGGATTACAAATTTTGGTTTTCTAATTATTTACAGAAGGAGCGGCAGCTCTTATTTAAAATGTATATAGCTCATGGTACTTAGGCATACAATCCCTTATTTATAATTAATATCATACAATGATTAATAAAAGTGCTTTCAGATGAAAGAATGAAACAGGCATGGTCTATATGAAGCATCATGCTTCCTCCTTTTTAGCAGACGGACTGCTTGCAGTAAAGCCTTTCAGTCTTTAATCCTCGGGGTGTTGTAGGCATAACGAACTAACGGAAAGCCTCTGCTCTGATAAAAGCAGGCACGTCCACAGGCCTGCACCTGATCTGAACTATCCGATACAAACGAGTCCTCTTCGTCAGCATAATCAGAATGGGCAGACTGGGTACCACAATCTGACCAACAGCCGTCAGGCCTTTGGCAAGGCACTACAGTCAGAGCAGGACAACTGTGAGATTTTACTAAATGTTTACATGGTGCAGGCTTGGATATAAGAAGCGACTCACAACATTCGCACATGGTTAAGCTCCCCTGCAGATGGGTGTACATGCTGCAGTCGTAGTAGAAATCCTGAGTCCTACAACCAGTTTGTGTATTGACAGCAACTGTTCCAGTCCCGTTCCTCTTGGTGATGTGCCATCTCAGTAACTTCCAATCTTCCTTGAATTTGGGGTTGAAGAACACATATAAAACCGGGTTCAAACAAGCGGGCAGTGGGAAAAATATCAGAGTGACAGACTTCATAATTTCAGGGCTGATGGCGATCGCAGTGATGAGTGGAGCAAAAGAGAAAAATGCAACGGGGCAAAAAAAGATGCAGTTGGTGAAGATGAGCCAAGCAACATGTTTAATCATGCTAGCTTGATGGTTCTTGGAGAGATCTTCCTTTTCTAGCTTGCAGTAAAGTTTTGTATAAATAACAGCCATTAGCAAAAAGGCTAATGAGTTAAGGAGCACGAGGGTAACCGTGAATCCCAAAGAAGGGGCTTCTCCAGTAGGAAAAGGTAAGCAAAGGGGTGACCCAGAATATTCTCCTTTATGGAAAACTGGCAAGCATGCTGCTATCAATGTACACAAGAAGGCAAATACGGCTGCAATTCGAAATTGGTTTCGATGGCTGCTTTTACCCTTTTTAATGATTTCCTTGGCAGACAAGCTCCGTTCAATAGTGGCCAACAAAAGGAAAAAAATTGCCCCTTCTGAAGAGAATATTGCAAGAAACCGAGCCACTTTACACCCATTGCCAGTCTCCCACCAAATACCAAATTCAGCAAACCGTCCCCAAGAAACCGCATCCAGGAAAGTTAATATACCGGTGTAGATCCCCATCAATAAATTAGAGATAGAGATCAAGCCAATGAACAATTTGATCGAAGGAAGTGAAGTGGAAGAAACAAATATACTTAAGATGACAAGCATATTGAAGAGTAAGGCCACCAAAAAAATAAACCAGACTGTCAGACGAATCATCCAGCTTCCCAGTAGGTATTCGCATGGCTTGAAAGCACCTAAAACAGTGGGGAAAAAATTGTGCTAAGAGAAAAAGATTGCTAGTTGCAGCATATTATATAACAGACTATTTTTTTTTTCTGAAAACAACATAAGAACATTTACATTCAAGGTTAGTAATGGAAAAGATAGGTAGGTGGAGCAATTGGGTAAGAAAATATTCTTGAAATAGTAATCAAATGTAGACACACTTGAGAAGCAGTTTCATAATCTATGTGAAGTAGATCAAAATTCAATTAAGCCTCACTTAATCAACTGACTTGCACTTATTTACAAATAGGTATTTGATTGAATGCAATTTCCAGATGGCACTTGGGGAATTTCCCAATGATCTGGAGGGCAGTTGAATCCTTTGCTGACCTAGTTGAAGATATAAATAAATAAATAATAAATAAATAAATAAATACATTTATTTTTATCCCGCCCTTCTCCCTGTTGGGACTCAGGGCGGCGTACAAGTCTGGTAAAAAACACGTAAACATATAAGAAATAAGAAGAATGCTAGACAGGACATCTCCCAATATCTCTAGGCCCGCAGATGCCAGGAAGCTTCTTGGCATACTGAAGAATTTTGGGAAATTCATGTTGCAGAGCTTCTGCTACTGGTATTTATTTTTTTTACCAGTTATACTCAGTATTTTTGATATTGTGCAATATGACTGCATTGGTTGAAACTGTTGTTTTTGTGTCCTGTTTAAAGAAGCCTGACTGAAGCAGTTTATAAATTCATAAATGAATATGTGTAAAATAGAAGAACTGATGCAATTAGCATTTTCAGAAAAGGAAAAGGAGGATAATGGGTTTTTGGGTGGTTGTTTTTTTTTTGGAAAATTAGAAAACAAGCTGCTTGCCAACTGTTCATAACTTTCTAGCTCTGCTCTTCCACTTAGTAAAACTGGGAAGAAAGTGGGACGATACTTCACTTATTCATACTTCTACTACAAAATCTATTTTGCATCTGCTTCCAAACCTCCTAAGCAGTAGCATATCTAAGCATGGTAAGGATGTAAAACATTAAGCAGAAACCCCAGGGCAGGAAGCACAGCTGAACAGGATGACATTACTCCCTGGGAACAACTGGATAATGCAGAACTTGCAGTAAGTGCCTGGACTACTGCCTCATTAGAAAATAAGGAGAGATTATGCTAGAAGAAGAATGAGATAAATAGGAAAATATCAATGTAAAGAGGATCTTATGGTAGATGCTTAGAGTACAGCACATGAGTACCGTCTTTGGAAACAGTGACATATTTCTAGGGATGCTGAAGAATCTTACATTTCTTATTTCAAAGCCTTGGTCTGCAATTTTTGAGAATTCAAGTTTGTCAGTCAGTCTGAATTTTGAGAGAATGCTAAGACACAGAAATATCTTTGATAAGAGTAGAAGGATGGGTGGATGGGAAATTAAGATTAAACAGCTGCATATTAATAAGGGCAAAGCAGCTTATTAAGGATCAGTTAGAGAAAAAAATATATGCTTTTTATTAAGAGACAAAGTATTTATCAATTAGACAATCCAGTGAAAAATCATTATCTTTTTTTCAAAATAGCATGATAAATTAAGGAAAACTAAAAATATAAGTACACTTTTATTTCAGCATAATATGCAAGAAGCTCCTCATTTTGTTGTTAAAAGAAATAAAATGTAGGCTGGATAACATTCCTCTATTTATTTAGAATTATTTAGCCACCCAACTTGCTATAGCAACTCTGGACAGCTAATAGATAAAAATACAAACAAGAAAAACAAATATATAAAACCTATAAGGCTTTGCATAGATAGGAATCAAAGCAATATATATAGGAGAAAATATAGTCCAAAGATGTACAAAGGACCCAGTTATTTTATCTCATCTAAAGCTGTATGTGATGCAGCTACTTACAAAATCAATTTTATACTGCATAAACTTGCAGTGTCTGCATCAGTAGACATAATTACTCTATCCTATTATATCCTTGAGCATTAAGGCCATGCCTATGTGCTACATTTTAATAAGGTCATTAATAAATCAGAGTCGTAAAATTAAATTCTATCAGAATAATTGAATACACTCAATAAGCTTAGGTTGCAAAAGAGAAAATAGTCACAAAACACTATCTGCAAACATCTCATGATGTCATGCAGAAGGCATGAGAAGTAGCCACAGATGCAAACTGGAAAGGAAGCAGACTTTGCAAAAACATTAGTTATTAAGAGTGTCAGGCAGTGGAACAGATTGCTTTAAGAAGTAAAAGGTCTCTGAGAGAATGTTTAAGCAGATGCTGTATGCTGTAGATCAGGGGTGTCAAACTCACGTTGTCACGGAGTGTCATGTGACATATCGGGACTTTTCCCCCCTTTGCTAAATTGGGCGTGGGCATGGGCAGCGCATGACGCATCTGGCTCACGGGTCGGGAGTTTGACAGCCCTGCTGTAGATACCTCCTCTACTACACATCCTTTATTATGTTGACGAGCAGGCAAAATGTTGTCTGACAAAAGGCGGACAAGCCTTTTATTCATGTATATAATTAATTGTGTGATAAAGGATACTACCTGTATCCTTTATCACACAATTAATTATATACATGAATAAAGCAAACATCTATAATGTGAGATAAATTTATCCGAAATAGAAAGGGAAGCGGATACAGAATATGTACCTGTGGTGGGAGTACAGTGGATTACTGTTTGACCTGGTTCTTTCACTTCAGCGCTGCTTAAGTCATCTACATCTGGTGCACCTAGATTAGAAGGACCGAAAATCAGACTTACAGAAATATTAAATTCTGCTTCATATATTTTATTTTTAAAAAATACAACTCAAGAAACTAACTTTTTTTTCTCATCAAATCAATCTTGATTCTGAATGACTGCCCAGACAAATCCCTGCAGTTTTCTGGGCAAGATTTTTGGAAGTGAATTGCTATTGCTTTCTTATCAGGACTGAAAGATAGGGGGACTGGCCCAACTGGCTTTGTGCCCAAGGCAGGATTAGAATGCATGGTGTCCTAGCTTCTAGACCTGTGCTTTGACCACTACACCAAACAGCTTCTGTTACATTAAATTAGAATTACTTAAAACAGGGGTAAGCAACAGATTCCTCAGGGGTATTGCCATAAACTCCCATCAAGACTTCTTTAAAAATTTGTAGAAAGGTAAACATTAAATGAGAAGGTAACATTCAGTAAAACGGAGTATCAGGCTCCAGCATATTATTTATGTACAAGAATGTGTTTGAATCCCTTAGATTATAAAAGTATTCTTTAAAAAAATGTGATGTGTGCTACAACCTATGGCCCCTGCTCTGTTTGAAATCATAGGTTCCTGCCTGTTTGAAGATTGGGAAAAGCTGGGATATAGTAAATCACAACACAACAGACGAGTAGTAATTACGGTATATCCCGAATTCCAAGAACAGAATGTCTCAATTTATGATAAAAGCCTCTAGCCATGATTGGAATAGAAAAATGGGAAGTCTTTGTTTTCTATCCCAATTCATGAAGTCAGTAGCTAAGCACAGATAGAGGAACAATTTTTAGAAGTAGTTTCTCTGTGATTCAGTGTTATTTATTATCCATGTTTTCTGGACCATTCTTCCCTATATCTTAAAGTACTGATATTTTTGTCTCTATAAATCATTCTTCTGTGTTATCAAGTTTTTATTTTCATTTTGTGAATTGTATTTAGAGTCCAATAGCTATGCATTCTTTTCCTTTTAATTGTGATTTTTAATACTCAAATATGACATTTCCAATACAATTTTATGGCAGAGGGGTGGAAAATTCTCACTGCTGTCCAATCTCATTTTTTTTTCCAGAAGCATTGCCTACAGTGCTTCTTTATGGAAACCATGCAGTACCATCTGATATTTCTCAAAATTCATGAACACAAAGAGAAAAGGTGCACACATACATGTTGCTTTCCCTGGCTTTGTTAAAAATATATTGTAATGTAACTCTTGAATTTGCAATGGATGATTCATAAACTATTATCAAATTAAAACATGTATTGATGCCTCTAGAGCAAATAGATAAAAATTCCAGAGCTTACTCTTATGAGACAAAGACCTTTATGGGTGTTCCTAACAATGCCAAACACATTTAATCAGATAAGGTACCATTTCTGTGAATTCAGAGGTGAACTATGTTTATACTTTGAGGAAAATAAAGAGGAAATGTTTTTGAATAGGTAACTTTTTACCCTTTTGCATATGGTATGCCTTCATAGCAAACACTTTGTGAAGACCCACACCACTTTTTTAAAGTTCCAAATGAATAAACCTAGGTAATAAACAATCCAGCAAAGATAAGTTTTAGAAATTCTTTTAGATAGGGCAGCTTTTCAGGGGAATAGCATTTTATTCAAGCATAAGCATATTGTTACACAGTTACCCTTCTTCAAAGATATAATTCAATTATTCCATGTAATAAAAATGATTTGGACTAGGCCCTGATATGCCATTATTTTGGAATTTCTTGACCAGAAATATTATACACAACTATACTCAAATCATGGCAAGCAAACATATGGATTACACAGCCCCAGCTGATCTCAATCATGAAATGATATACTGTAGAAACTAAATATTCTGCATGACTCTTTAAATAGTTTTAAATAGGATACTATGTTCAAAGTATAAACATCGTTAACATTTGAATACATTAGCACATACTCTATTAACACCATTGAATCCTTTTAAATTTTAAATAACCTGCATATATTATGATTGTATCAGAGCACTCACTTTGATCATTTATGATTTCTCGACTCTGATTTTGGAGGCTGGGATCTTCAGGATTGGAATTCAAATAAGAGTCACAACCCCAGAAAGGACAACATTGGTAGGCATAAGGAACAGAGAGAGATCTAAAAGTTTGAAGAGAAAAATAAGGAGAAAAAAATATTTATTTTACTTAATGTACCAGTATTTGTAGTACAATTTGATTGTGGAACATAGCAATAAAGTTACAACAATAATGTATCAATAAATAAAACAGAACAATAAGGCATCGTAATAATATGATAAAGACCACAATAAAAAAGCATCACTTTCTATATAATATCTTACCAGGACTTAGCTGCCCCATTCTAAACCTGCTGCATTTCTTGAGGTTGCTTTGAGGACATCCCCATTTACAGTACATTATAGTAACTTATCAGGAAATTGATGCTAATACTGGCTGGGCCAGAAATATAGTTGGTAAATCCATCACTGATAAAAATAGGGGCTGTTCACAACCACGCTATCACACCCAAAGACAATCCTGACCTCGTGCCTCCATTAGTCATATTGCTGGCAGATCTGAATAACTTTCTCAGAGAAAACAAAAACACAAGGCTTTCATCACAGACTATAACAGACCTTCCCAGAACTTTCTGAAGTTATATCAGCATCCATACTAGCAGAAGAGCTTTCTTGGGTGATTTTCCACAATTCAGTGGTAGCAAAGGAAAAACTTTTCTCCCTGGTGCAGGCCTTCTAAACATGATATGATCACATTAGCTTTTAGATATCTGCCATTGACAATCTAGCCATTGATATGACTGCTTCATCACTCAATTTTTCACTAAACCAAGGAGATCAGCTGTTTTGATGAAGAATCAAAACATGTTTAGGAGTCAATTAATTAATAGTTGGTCGTTAAAATCCGCCATACCAAAGGCCTCAACTGAAAGATGGAATAACAAGCAAATTCTGGAAGTCACAGGATCCAAAAGCCATAACTGATGGGCCTTTATTAACTGATCCATCCATGATAAAAGGTTTCATGATAAAAGAGTAGCTACAGGTTCTTCCACTCATGGAATACTTTCCTCAGTGCAGAACATCTAGTCCAAAGTGTTCCCTGATCGAGAAGTGGAGGTAGATATTACCTGAAATAGGCTAAAGAAAGTCACAATGACCATGAATTAGAGCTTGAAAATCTCAAGCACTAAGACAAGACTCAACACCATCTCTAAGACTAGTACTATTAGTTCAATTAGGAAAGTTCCTGAACAACAGGGTATCTAGTGTACCATCAGGATTCCTGCTTTAATTTTCTCATTCTGCTCTAGATACACACACTCAAAACCCTTAGCCTGTATCATTTTAGGCTTTGTCATGAGAATGGAATAGGAATCCTTTACAATTATGGACCTCTTCCCTCCCTGAGGCCCACTTCATAGCTCTACTTCAGATCACAGAAACCAGGTAGGAATATCTGAGATTAGATGATTCCATCCATCTTACCTAACCAGGTGTCTGTCACACAATATCATCTTTCCATTCCAGATCAGATCATTTATGAAGTGGATCTCGTTCATGTCCCGTTTGGTATTCAACGGGACAATTGATAAGCTTTTCTCCCCTCCCCTCTTTAAGTAGCAGCATTTTTTGAAACAGATTTTTTCCCCAAAAAAATATGTTCTGAGAAAACCTTGAGGTTAAAATCAATGTTGAGATTTTCTAAACTTCTTGGCTTTATTTAGAGAAAAAGGATACAGACTAGATTGATACAAGCTGAAAATTAAGAAAAACTCATCTGAATGTAATCCAACATTATTATGTTATAGTATTGTTATCTTTAGGGAAGCAAGATGTTTTGTGAAATCATGTTGTTACCTGTGCCTATTGAAACGAACATTCATCAAGTTGGCTGGAGAGCAACACCCTTGCGTAAGTGAATTCCCAGGAAAGCACAGCACTAAGCCCACACCTGTCATCCTTATTGTTCTCTCGGGTTACATGAAATTCTACATGCTGCAAGTCTGGATTTCCTGCACTGTGCCTCACTCTTAACTTAATTCAAGGAATGCCAGAACTATTTATGCATTCAGAATGGGTCAGATGCATAGTTTATATTATTTTTAATTATATTCTGTCACATTGCTTTTGGTTATTAAAAAAAACCTAGTAACTCCAATTAACCTTAAACATAACAAATGAAAAATACCACCATTAGAACAGTAAAAAGTTATCACTGCTAACAGAAATAGGATACTAGATCAGCTGCTCTCTCTCTCCTCATCAACCAATTTCCAAGTAGCAGGAATACCTCTGGCCTGCTGGGCTTATTCAAAATGAAGTTTCCATAGGAGATGTATAAGGAACAAGAAGAAAAGCCACAACCAAGACAGCAGTCAGATAAAAGAAATCTAAGTCTGGAGCAGAAATGTAATTTGAGAAAGTGTTTGAGACATGACCTTCCCTAGATCTTCTGAAGATATAAAAAGAGGAAAGGGGGAAGTACATTCAGACTTGCAAGATTCTGTTACTATAAACTTTATAATAAAAGTATTAAGTTGGGTGTTTCTGAGTTTTGTGTACCTTGGAGGACTGTCAAAAATTATTAACAAACAACAGAGCCTTGCCCTTTATTTCTTCTGAATTAGCCTTAATCAAGGAAATAACTCAATTCAAGTTGACTTCTGCGAATGTTTGTGTATTTGGTATACTATACTTGTGTATACTTGTCATACTATTTTCTTGCCATTGCAGAATGAGCAGAAACAATGGATGTTGTTGCTCTTTCAAAAGTATAATACTCTGCGTAAATTCATACCATCCAGTAATTATGCTGACAATGTCAGCGTTAAAAGATTTACAATGATCCACTACTCTTTCTTCCCCAGGGTAAGAAATGAGAGGGGGGAAAAGATAAGGAAAAGATTAATTAAAGTATGATTAAAATACATTACTTGCTGCTCTAAAATAATGAACATTTGGATCAAAAGCTGTAGAATCTTAACTAAGTTGGGATCTCTTACACCCAGACACTGGGTTAACATTCCTATTCTACATATCAAATGGGAAGTGTACTTTTCCCCTCATTTTCTTTATGATGAACACAAAGGACAAAAGCTTAACTGTATCAAAGTCAATATGCATGTCTACTCACTACAGTATACTGATGCCAATACTTTATAATGTCAGGTGCTACTATCTATTTATCAGCCAGCACCCAGTTTAGAGTACTACTTGTTCTAAGAGTACAGATTACAAACTTCCCTAAAAGTATGTTGGGAATTGTTTTTGTTTTTTTTACAGATTCTTGCTTGCTCCCTCTATATCTGGAGGTTAAAACCGATAAATATTATCTCAATATTTTCAATATGAAACCGTATTATAAATGCCAGTTATATTTTAGGCCATGGTGATACAGCTAAATATATTAGTTATGTTGGTTTGGCACCACCTTTCTATGTCCAAGATAAAAGTCTCACCGACTGATATTATTAAAATAGAAATGCCAAAGATTGGATGAGCTATATTATTAATGTAAAATGTGAGTTTCGTAATACTGTTAAGAGACTGGAGAACTTGAATAAGAAGTTAGAAGCCTTATAAAAGAAAACAAAATACAAAAGAAAGTAATTTCTTGTAATTCATCTCAGTGTTGTCTATAATCAGCTAGTTCATTATAATTTAGTTGTTGGCATGAACCCCCCAAAATTTCATATAGAGATCTTTTGCAGTCCAATTTGGAAATGAGATGAATTGAATATACATTTAATGCTTTGACTTACAAGTGCAAAGCAAGCATGGTACCTTCTGAGATACAGTCCTTTTCATAAAGGGCCCTGAGCAGGGGTAAAATTCACTTACCTTCCCTACCGGTTTGCAAATGTGCGTGCCCTCCTCCGCACATGCGCAAAGCCTTCTGCACATGTGCAGAGGCTGAAAATTGTCGCAAAAACGGGACATCATGACGTCCATGTGGGTGGGCAGCGCTTCACGCAGTTGGCCCTACCAGATCGCGCGATCCGGATAGAACCGGCTGAATTTCACCCTTGGCACTAAGTATATAAAATATTGTGCATCTATAGTCAATGTGAAACAAGAATGCAAAATCTATTTGCAATATTCCTCACTGTATAGTTTTCCAACAGCTTCTCTTTTTTTTGCAACTAAACGGATGCTGAATTCTCCAAGTTAAAATGTTTTAAGACCTAAACACATTTATCAATTTATTTAGAGATTTTTAGCCTTTCATCCCCCCAGATAAGCTACGAAGAAAGGCTAAGCTACCAAAAATTGATTTGGAAAAGGCAGAAACAGCATGAGTCCATATTTAAATTTTTGACATACACATGAAAAGAATAAATAATTTTGTCCCAATTCTTCATAACAGATTGAACATTGGACCAGTTTCCTACTAGTAAGGAGAATATGAGAAGCTTTATAGTGATACATTACTACAAAAAGAATCATCGTTTGGGATTGATTCTGAATTCAGTAGGGATTTTAAGTGTAAAATCAGAGGGCTAAAAGGGACTTTGGAGGTCTTCTAATCCAACCCCCTTGCCCAAGGCAGGAGTACTTATACTATCTGAGACAAATGGTTGTCCAATCTCTTCTTAAAAACCTCCGGCAAAGAAATACCCACAACTCCAGGAGGCAAGCTGATTGTTATCACTGCTTGCAAGGGATGTCATTTCTGATTACACGGCAGCTATTGCCAACCTGACAAAGTACAACTGTCCCATGCAGCCAGTCAGCTAAATACAGCAGTGATTAAATGGGGGTGGAAGGAGTATGAAAGACTGTAAGAGGACACAACACAGACAATTTAGAGAAATCGGGAAATTAGAGCATTATATCTCCTGGATGGCTTGCATTTCTACCATCACCTTATTTTTTCATATTTTTTTTAGCCCAAACCTGTGCTATCCAAATTTTCCCATTTCTTCTTAATTTCAACAGCATGATTTTAGGATGCTATAGGAGCCCCCAAAAGATGCTGGGGAACATAAGTGTCCCATGTGTTGTTAAATCTATGTTAAGTCATTGTTTCCAGGGTGGCAATTCAATTCATTTGCTTGCACACCTTTCTTTTGCACATTAAAAATATAAGAAGAGTGCTTGCTAAGATATAAGGCTGTCTTAACTGAACTGTCACTCTTTGGGGAAAGCAAGTGTAATCTGAACAGAACAACTGTATAGTTAAAATATGATGGTACCAACTTAATTATTGACTTACCTGAGTTTCGTGAAGTCCTTTGGTGATAATGTTTCTTTCAGTTCAATATTGCCTATCAGCTTAAGTTGCTTTAATCTACTCAGACCTCCAGTTGGAAATGAAGTCAACGTATTGAAGCTTAAGTCACTAAAGAGATTGTGAGGGGAAAAAATAAGTATGAGGGGAAACAAAAATACTAAATACTTGAATTTGCAAAACAAAAACAGAAGAAAGAGCAAGTAATTCTACAATAAGAAGATTCTACTAAAAAGCTGCAATCTAATTTTTTGGTTTATACTGTTTGTAGCCCTCCAGAAACTTACAAAGGCATATCCTTAACAAAAGCAAAAAGCCTTAGCTGAGAGATGAAGGCTAGTACAAGATTATCTAGTGAGTTTCATGGCTAAGAATGAATTGGGACCCGACCTCTTTTACTGGATTTCACTGACTTTAGATTTCCTTTTGCCATTAAAACGAATACATTTATTTTGTCTGACAAGTATCTTATCCAACAGGCAAAGCCAGATGATATTTACCAGTCTCTTTTGCTTTCCCATGCTTGCAAGGGTTGTCATTTCTGACAACACAGCAGCTTTTCTGACCTTGACAAAATATAACTGTCCCATGCAGCCAGGCAGCTAATGAGTGGGTGGTAATCATTAAATGGGGATGGAAGGAGTATGAAAGACTGTAAGATATGATATAGATAATTTAGAGACATTGGGAAAATTTATTGTGTATGAGCTGATTAAAATTCTCCATTAGAAAGAATTCCATTAAAATTCTCCATTAGAAAACTTAAAACTTGCTGTCCCATATGCAGATCCACCCATATGCTGGATAGCTCTGGAAATTTTCTGGGGGAACCTATTGAAAAAGCACACTTCCTAGGCCCCAGGAGATGCCAACATTTAAGGGGAGGTTGCATGCACGGAGCATGCACACTGTATCTGGAATGGGCAGATAACTTCAAGGAAAGATGATTCCGTAATAACCTGGTCTGTGCCATGTACAGCTGTAAAGGTGATAACCAGCACCTTGAATTGCACCTGGAAAGAAAGTGGGAGCCAATGGAGCTTGAACAGCAATGGTGTAACATGGCAAACTAAAGTTCTGCATAAGCTGCTGTATTTTGGCTGCCTTGTTGTAAGTCGAAGTCCTACGTAAAGCTTGTTGCAATAGTCCAACTGGGAAGTGACAAGGCGTAAGTCACTGTGAGCAAGATCTTCTGGTTCAGGAATGGGTTCAATTGGTACTTAACATGTTCCTTATCACCCAGACCTTCACAGAATCAACACTGGGGAACTTCTAAAAGGCACTTCGTTCCTGGCCAGGGATGGAGATGTACAAATAGTGTATTGATGATATCACACCTTTTGCCATCAGATAATCTCACCCAATGAGGAGCATTGAGAGATCTGTGCTCTGAGGTATCCCACATGGTAAATGCCATGGATTGGACTCTCTTTCCACCTCCAACACCTAGTGCTACTAGTTGTGCAGAAAGGAGAAAAAACACTGGAAAACACTGCCTTTCTCTACCATTCCACACAGCCTGTCCAGAAAGATACCATGGTCAATAGTATTGAAAGGCACCAAGAGATCCAGATTCCCTTTGCATGAGATCAGGAAACAGGGATTTGGGAAAAAATCAGTATCAATCTAAATTTCCACAGACTTTTTCATTAAAGTGCAATAAAGTATGTGATGAGGTACTCTTTCACATTATTTCTGATTCATTTCCCGATACAGGATGAATGGTATTAACACATTGTGTAAAAGAGAATTTTCTGAGAAGAAGTTATAATATTTTAAGATTGGAAATGTGCACTATGCTAAATGGCCTACTTACAGGTTGGTAATAGCACCAAGCGTAGTAAATGCTTCCTTGTTAACCCGGTGGATCAGGTTTCTGCTGAGATCACTGCAATTTTAAAAAGAACTATTGTGTTAATGATTTACACTGACACTTCCAAATGGTCATTGCTTGCAGTTCAGTGATTACATTATGTTTTAGGTCAGACTAAGTTTCTAACAGATAAATAACTTGAGTTTATCAGTATTTTACAATGTCATCTTGACAATTTTCTTTATCAATGGAAATAATTCAATGGAAAGCTTTACAGCTTGGGGACGATAAAGGTCTAAGCTCCACACAGTATTAAATTGTAATATTCTGTTTGTTCTCTGTTCTCTAGAGCACCAGTTTACCTAAATCAGAATGCAATTACATCTTGAAACCTGGAACATGAACACCTGCTTTGTTGCTAGAAAAGGACACAAGACTCTATTCCATATATGAAAATGCCTTTATGGGACACCAGAATGGGAACTAATGTTAAAAATGGTTTATCTTTGTATTTATTCTTATTTTTCCACCTTTCCAGTGGATTAACATTCCTTCCGGGATCAGCCATCTAAAAGAAACCCCTTTATTATATAGCTTTTTTGACAAGGAAGAAAATCTCTTCCTTCTCTCTCTAATTTTCCTAGGGATCTGTTTAAGAATAATAATCTCTTTGCCTCTGTGTTTCAATGCAATACATCCCAATTCTTGACCCACGTAACGTCGGATAAGGGGTATCCAGTGAACTAGATATTGTAAGCGACTCCAATGCAAGCAGGAGTCTAACATCTTTTTCACTTCATAATGGGTCCTAATGGTAAACTGGAGGGGAAGTGAGGGGGTCCTTGGTGTTCTCTGAGCTTGGTTGTTTTCTTGCAGATATTTTATTACCCAAACCAGGTGACATCATCAGTGCAATGAAATGTCTGCAAGAAAACAACCAAGCTCAGAGAGCACCAAGGACCCCTCACTTCCCCTCCAGTTTACTTTTGACACTTTATATTGATGTTCTGTATGTTCTGCCTAACGTACAGTTATGTAAACTAGGCAAGCAGAATGTAGAACATAGCTATGCAGATAGTTGAATTGTACTCTTCAATGGAGGAGATATTTGTATGTGTAATGTGCATGCATGCGTTTGAATCAATTTTGACTCCTGGCAACTGAACTAGTCTGAACTAGTCCCTACAGTTTTCTTGGCAAGATTTCTCAGAAATGATTTGCCATTGTCTCTTTCCTAGGGCTGAGAGAGTGTTACTGGCACAAGGTCACCCAGCTGCCTTCATGCCTAAGATGGAACTAGAATTCACAGCCTCCTGGTTTTTTGCCTGGTGCATTAACCACTAGATTAATCTGTCTCTTCTTCAATTGAGTGTGAAGGGAGAATATACGTAACTAGGCTGGCATCAGGACCATTATACAGATAAAAGAGTAGGAAAAAGATCAACAATGGAGTTGAAGTTTTTATAAAGGATTTTATAGAATATATGCTAATGCCCTTCTCTGCTTGCAGGATACTGGAGGATTCTAGACTTTGACTATGAGATGAAGCTGTTGAATCACGTGACCCAACTAATATATTCAGAGTCCTGGCTATTCAATAAAGTCCCTTTAAGTATTTGTGTTCAAGAACTTGGACCTCTAGAACCCAAGTAAGTTATTTTATTTACGCGTATTTTGTTCTAAAAGAATAAGGCTCACCCATTGTTTATTTGTGAAAAGTTTCTGTTTCAGTTATTATATGTTATTTACAAAATGCCTGTTTTCAGATTTAAAGTCAAAGGAGATTAAGCTGGATTCATGTGCCAAATCTTTCCTTAATGGCTTATTTATTTACTAAATTGGGTGCAATTACAAGTTCATAAAATGCACTAAAACAAAAACCATGTTTTACAAGCCGTAATGGCTGGATTACACAATGAGCTAAGTTACAGACAAAAAAAGTACATCTTGTTTATTGTGTGATGAGTGAATCTAATCTTTTTTTTTTTAAACCAATCTTTTTTCATGGCAGATAAACTGTAGCTTTAATTAAAACAGTTACTAAACAAGGCAGTCATTAAGTGAGGCCTATCTAGTATCAGATCAATTTGGCCTTTAGTTGATGGAACCCATTCTTGATGCATTGAATAGCCTTTCTTGGTGGGACCCCCAGATGTGGTCTTTTGGCTGAGAATGCTGTGAGTTTTAATCCCAGGACGTGTAGTAGTTCGAGAGGGATGCTCTAGGAGAGCAGCCCCCAACCTTTTAGGCACCAGGAACTGGTTTTTCTGCGGACCAGAGGAGACGTGGTTTCACATGCTGACTGCATTCTGTGGACAGGGCTTCGCTTGTTTGCGTGGACCGGTTTCTGGTATGCCGTGGACCAGTGCCGATCTATGAACCGGGAGTTGGGGACCCCAGCTGTAGTGTAGGGGTCCCCAACCTCTCTTGCTTGATGGCCCAGCGTGAGGGGGGATAGCTCCTTGTGAGTGGCAGATGTGCACAAGGCGTGCGTTGCTACATTTGTGCGACAGGCAGGCTGGTGCACCCACTGCTCACATGAAGAAAGTTTTGTGCCTGAGTACCGGTGGCTGCTGCTCAGGCAAGGGGAGCATCATGTGCGAGTGTAAGACGGCTACTGCTTGTGTGAGGGAAACTTTGCATGTGAGGGGAGCTACGCGCACATGCTCACCTGCCACCTTCATGGCCTGTTATGAACAGGCTGCGGCCCAGGGGTTGGGGACCCCTGCTCTAGTGAAATGGGGGGAAACAGTTATCAGGTTACCTTCGGTGCAAGGGAGTGCATTAGTCTTCAACATGCTTTATAAACAACTTCTAAGTGGTGTTATATAAGTGCAGTTAAATATTTATTATACATTCAAAGAAAATGTGTTAATAAATAATGTAAGGATAACCCTGGGTGACTACCGGTAGTTCTAAATCAAATTCTGTAGAGAACTGGCTTTATTATACTTTATACTGAAATTAGGCACATTTCTATTTCAGAGAAATGATAGAACACATCCTGGAAAGTTATGGGAAAAAATACATGGATGAAGGTAGGTTGCCTTCATAACTGCTTATTTTTAATAATGAAGATGATACGCCTGGTTTGAATATTCATTAGATCAGAATTGCAGGATAAAATTGAATGAATGAATACATATGAATGCCAGAATCAAAGTTTAACTATTGAATTAATTCTGGTAACCTTGACAAATGCTATATTATTTTGAGGTTGATGGAAGTTTTTTAAAAGATATGTTTAAGTGAATGCACCGTCTATCTTAATTATTTCTGATTTTTAATGCTTCTTCCCAGGGGAAGCTTACTTTGAAATGAATGAAGAGAAGGTGTGTAGAGCAATTGCACAAATGCTCTTACAAAATGCTGTTAAATTCAACCTCTCAGAATTTCAAGAAGTGTGGCAGCAGAGTGTCCCTGAAGGAATGACAACTAGACTGGATCAGTTAAAGGTAATGTGATGTAAGAAGTGCCACTTCCACAATAGTGCTCAATCTGGAGCATAAATTTGAAAATCCAGAAGCAATAAAATCAGATTAGGAATTCTGGGGAGAAAAATCCCAATCATGTTTCCCTTAAAGCTGACTGGATGCTCTCAAGTCATTTGCATCTTTTAGCCTAAGGTACATCATGAGGTTGATGTAAAGCTGAAACTTTAAGAAGTTATCTCATTGAAAGAAAGAACAATACTGAAACCTAGCAACACATGCATTTTTTAAAATGTTTATTAAGTTCATATTTTAATCTACTCAATAAATGTTTCCTGGACATATTCCAATTTTGATTTTATTTACTCAAGGGCTTGGCTCTTGTGGATAGATCTTCTAAACCAGAGATTATTTTCCTGCTGAATGTTGAAGATTTACCAGAAGATGATAATGAAAGATTTAAACGCTTGTTCTCTATTCGGGAGAAGTGGACAGAAGCGGATATAGCTCCATATATAGAGTAAGTAGTGTAATTGCAGTCGTGCAGCAGTTCAAAAACCAAAAGCCAATTTATGTATGCTGAATTTGGCAGCTAGTCAAACACATCTAATTCTTGCTTTTGTTCACTATTAGAACTGAGGTATTTTTAGCCCATTGCAAGTATCTTTCTGTTAACCAATAGCTTCCTCATTTCCTTTTTCATTCTTTCCTGCAAACATTGCACATTATTTCCAATTTTCCTCTAAGTAAAGATTGTATGCTACTGCTAGTTGACACTGTACAGGTAGTCCTCAAATTACAACAATTCATTTAGTGATTGTTCAAAGTTACAACGGCATTGAAAAAAGTGACTTAGGGCCATTTTTCACATGACCGTGAATTCATAGCATCCCCATGATAATGTGATCATAATTCAGATGCTTGGCAACTGGTTTGACAATTGCTGTGTCCCAGGATCATGGGATCATCTTTTGGAACCTTTTGACCAGCAAAATCAATGGGGAAAGCAGATTCACTTAACAATCATGTTACCAACTTAAGAACTGCAGTGATTCACTTAACAGCTGTGGCAAGAAAGGTCATAAAATGGGGCAAAATTTACTTAGCGAAAGTCTCATTTAACAACATAAATTTGGGGTTCTATTGTACTCATAATTTGAGAACTACCTGTATTGAAAAACAGTGTGCTATTGATGATTTTGTAATTTGCCTTAGAAAATTGAAATTGTTACAATGGTTTTGGAAATTACATCCCGAGAGGTGGGCCAAAAGAAAACTCAGGGGGTTTTTATGTCGATGTTTTGTTCGTCT
>JANHFK010003370.1:52413-68956 GCA_036250565.1 Sibynophis collaris | reverse complement strand
ATGTTTGATAAGATGGGATCGTGAATTGGATTAGGTACAAAAATACCACATCTCCTTAGATGATCTAGGCCTGCCCTAATGATTTTTGGGAATCTGTGCTTAGGGTTATTTTTAGGAATTCTGAAGTACACCTCTGATATAGTGGTAAAGACTGGAGAGATGAAAGGGTTTTTATTGTTTGTTTTTTGGCTTTTCAGCTGTCAAATTAGACAAGGCAAAATATTTTTCTCTATCATTCAGATGTTCCTGGCACATGGTAAGCACAAGAATTTGTCACATATTGTATATAAGTTATGCAATCAATATAGTACAGCTCCATTTAAAACTGTGGTAATTAGACACTCCCATATTGCCTTTAGACAACACTGTAATTGCACTATGTCATCACTGGAATCACAATTAAAGTAATTATTATGAAAAGGTCTCGTGCAAATGGTATTTGAAGAAATATGTTTTCTCTCTCATTAGCACAGTATTATTACTCTTCGTTATTTAGTTTTAAAGCAATTCTTCAGCCAATCTCTTTCACTCATTCACTTTCCATACCACAAAGTATGTTAGATTTAATACTCACAGCTCTTCAAGATAAGGGAAATTTTTGAAGGCATTCTCTGGTAATCTTGTTATATTGTTCATACTGATGTCCCTAAATGTGGAGAACAAAAAACAAAACAAAAATTACGATTCTGTGATAAAATTATTTTGATCAACTAAGTTAAAGTATTAACAGAGTATTTGTAGCTGAGGGTTAAACTATGAGATCTCTGGTGTTCTCTGAGCTTGGTTGTTTTTTTGCAGCCATTTCACTACCCAGCTAGATAACTCATCAGTGCTAGTAGGGAGTGGGGTTTGTTCTCCACAACAAAACAAACAAACCCCATTCCTACTAGCACTGATGACGTTACCTAATTGGGTAATGAATCATCTGCAAGAAAACAACTAAGCGCAGAGAGCACTAAATTAAAATAGCTCAAAGAATATTGTAACCTGGCATAATAATGAAAATATTAAATGGCAAACCTCAAAAACAAATAAGCAAAAATACATTTAAAAAACTCTTAAGTATTTTGACAATTCAATATCCTATGTATCAACTATACACAAGAGGAAGACAGTAATGCGACTTGAGAACGTACACATAAAACATTCTTCTCAGGCTAATTGGACAACTGAGTGTACCCTTGGCATGGAATAATAACTGAGTGTTATGTGTAGGTAGCTGAGGTGGAAAAACAGAACAAAGACCAGGTGAACAAAATGAAAAATATGTCTGGGTAGAATAGGAAACAATAGTTTTGTAACAATCCTTTTAGATTTTTTCCCTTTACGGCTCTTACTTTAGATATTTACTGAACAGCCCGATAAGTTTCAGGTGACCACCTGTATCTTGTATCTTTCATATGCAAATTTAACAAGCATCAAATGTAACAAGAACTTAAAATGTATATAAAATTATCTTTATACAGGTAAGAGTACTAATTTAGGTACATAGTTGTACATACTTCACCAACTCAGAGCTATAACTGCACTACATTTCTTTGATTGTAGTTATCAGGACACAGATGCAGACATGAACTCTGCATGTTATTAAAGCTATTTTTGTATTACTACTGAAAGTTTTTTTTTAAGTGAGCACCCTGAATTTAAACATTCATAACAATCTCTCCCTTTAAAAGAAACCAAAAGCAAAAGCACAGATGCAAACACATTCAAACCTTAAAAATTAAGCCCATCAAGCTGATAAGTATATAGTAAGAACATGTCTCAGCTCTACCATGGTCATACTTTTCTGTAAAATGTATTTTTAAAAAAGCTCCTCAACATAATTGTTTTAAACAGACTTGAATTTCAGTCCACAAACAGATGCAGACAAGTGCTTACATGATAGGTATGCAAAGCAATTTGCTGGTTTCCTCTCATAGGAAGAGAGACTGAGTAAGATAGTTTTCCTTGTGAATGATCAATTACTTTTAATATTTGAAGTCACATCACTGGAAGGGAGGATGAAAAAGGAGGCTAATGACCCAGACTGTTACAACAGTATTTATTTAAATGAATAGGTTCAAATGAATAAGTCTTTCTGTCTACCTACTTAACAATCTGAACAAATTCTAGCTATCATACAAGTATTCTAGTCCCACCTTAGCCATGAAAGCCCTCTACATGACTAGTAGCGGCCAGTCACTCTCTCTTAGCCCAACCTACCTAACAGAGTCACTGTTGTGGGGAAAATAGGAGAAAGAAGGTGTGTTGGATACGTTTGCCACCTTGAGTTATTTGTAAAAATAATAAAGGAGAAATACAAATAATTAAAAAGAAATAGAACTTAATTTTAATTGCCTTTGCTATTATTATGTTCAGACAGCCCTTAATGTACTGGCATATTATTCTTGTCTTCCTCCTTTCTTACCATAATAGATAACATCAATTAAAGCCATAAATTAAAGGCACTGAAAATTCATATATTGTATGATCAGAATAGAGATGATACCCTATCCTCAAACTGACAGTCTCTCCCATTACGTTTATTTAGATGCTAAAATGTGTAAAGAGTCATATAAAGACCAAACAGATCTCATAAATGAATTGTGAAAATAACAGTACCCCTGTTTTACTTTATGTGAAGTCCAGCCAAATAAAAATGAAACTTTCTCAAAGCATAACTTTGTCATTCAAATCTTCTAGAAAGATAAATAAATGCTAACAATAGATGGAATCAACATAATGTATTCCCAGATTCCACCTTGTTTCATGCATGAAAGCAAGCAAGATAAAATCAACACTGAACCAAGATTGAAAAAGATCAAAGAACCATAAATGTTTGAAAGATAACCTTTCCTAATGGAACATTGAAAACAACTTTTAACACCAATAAGGACTAAAAGCTAGGCAGTTCATTGGGTTTGGAAACACACTTTTTTGAATCAACCAGCACTCCAGCTTTCTGTTTGGATTCAGTATACTTTTTTTATTGGGATTATTTTTTTATTCAATTCACACTCACTCATCATCCATTCATTCTTAATCCTATTTCTTCCTTTACTATTAATACTTTTTAAAGTACAGTGGTACCTTGGTACACAACTGCTTTGAAACTCATCAAATTTGGTACTCAATGCATTTTAACTTTAACATTTTGTCCGGGTACTCGTGGTTTGTTTGATACTCAATGCACAAGATACAACTTGTTGGTGTCGGCTGCCTTGGGATTCATTACATTATTCCTTATGGGAAAAATTTGTTTGGTACTCATCCTTTTTGGTAGTCATCGAATCTCCCAGAACCAATTAACTATGAGTACCGAGGTACCATTGTATCTCATTCTCACTGCATTTTACTTACTTTTATTTCTCCTAGATTAAGTAGTTAATATTCACCTGTAACAAAGTAAGCAAAAGCATGCTATCATGCAGTTGTGCACTTTTTAAAAAACTAGTGTTCTCTGCAGATCACATACTACTCATCTCCTTTCTTTATCCATTTGCTTATCTCTAGTAAATGTTCTATTAAGGTGCACACATCTTCTTGTCCTATTTTTTCTACTTATATATTGCTTGCAACCATTTTCCCTATCATACAAAAACTACCTTGGTTTTTGATGCATTCATTTCAGACCTATACCATTCATTATATCATAGAAGCTAACACTAACTGAAAATCATTTTGGTCCTTGGTGATAAAATGGCATAATTTGCATATAAAAATACATATATATTCACACCCACAACCAACACACCTTTAAAATCACCACAAGTATTCCCTATATATTTATCCAACAGTATATTAACTCACGTAACCTTTGCTTGTCTCTCTACCTCACTAGTGCTGAATCATTCACTGGGTATTCCTTTCATTATTTATTTCAATCATATATTACATTTATCATAGCAAAAGAGTTCCACAAGCCTATTCATTGTCATATACTTTCTCTAAATCAACAATTGTACAATAAACTTTCTTACATTCATATATTTCTCAATGACCAGTTATAGAAAAAAATGTGGTCTGTATATTCTTTGCCTCATATAAAGCTGTACCGACCTTACTAAATTTTATTCATTGTCAACTTTCAAATCCTCTACACTTGTGATGGCAAACCTATGATATGCGTGCCACAAGTGGCACAAAGAGCCATATCAGTGGGCATGCGAGCATTGCCCCAGCTCAGCTGCCACGCCCCGGCTAACTGATTTTCAGGCTTTCCACGCTTACCAGAAGTCAGGAAACAGGCTGTTCCCAGCCTCCGGAGGGCCTCTGGGGGGTCGGGAAGGCCTACCGGGCCCATTGGGCCATCACGTGCCAAAAGCAGGAGGAGCGCGGGAGGGTCACGTGCACATACGCGGGGCAGGCTCATTAAATTATGAGTGTGGGCACACGTGGCACGCAACAGCAAAAAGGTTAGCCATCACTGCTCTACACCAAAATTCTTCCAGATTTCTGCCAGGTGACCTTAGCAGACTCCAATCCTCATGTAGTTTTTGTGTTCACTTATATTCCGTTGGCATATAGGAACAACAACAACATTGTCCCAAATGTCAAGCCTAGATGTAGGGTTGAGACATACATTAAACAAATCACATAACTATTGTAGATGACCAGGCTGAGCCCGAGAAAGGAGTCAAACACATCATAAATCATGAGTCCCTGCACGCTCACAAGAGATCTAAGTCCAGTCTACATTGAATGCTTTCTTATTCCCATTCATTTTCCTTTGGAAAAATAGATTTGGAGAAGGGGAGTCTCATCTGCCTGGATGATGCTGAAGAAAGTTCTGTCACCTTACCCTCCCATTAATACGATAGTGTTGACAACTGCTAAGAAAGATGTGCTGGCTCTTCTCGTTGAAATTAGAGAAGATATAAACACTACTAAAGACTTTGTTAATCTATTCAGTGTGTTTCTGAATGGATGTTGCCATGATCAGAGTAACTCAGCCGGAAGAGTGTGAAAGTCAGTGACTATAACTGATGTATTAATGGCGGTAAAAATATTTAAAATAAATGCAATAAATTTATTAAAGAGGTTTCTATAACTTTACAGTCTAGCCTACTTTCCTTGCATTTTCCAGTGGTCTCATCTAATCTAACCTAAGCATTAATCAGATTTAATTTTGCTTGGTTGTTTTTTTTTAAATCATCCAATTTACTGAATTACTGCCATCTGCTATGAAGGATATTTAGAGAGGGGAAAAAAGTTGTATCTCCTACATGTTTGTTATGAAAAGCTCTGGGCTATCAGATAGCTTTTTCTAGTAGTACTTGACATTCTTCTAAATTTTATGCAACCTACTCTCTTTGTTAATGAAGAACAAGAATTTCCTTTTCCTGCATACCTGGAAATCACCATTTCAGAGCTACCCCTCTCTTTTTTGTAGCTTATATTTAAACGCTAAAAATATTAATTCTTGAGATTCAACCAAAGTTTTTAGAGAAGCATACCAAATCATATTAAAAATGGGGTTTTTAGAAATAGCTTTACTGGCATGCATGACTGATATATTTCTAAAATTTCTGGTTTCATCCTTGCTCCTCTTTAGAAAAGGGTTTCACTATGTCAAAATAATCTGACAGTCTTAAATTCACTGTTTCTAAAATGTAGCATAATATTAAAAATACTTGAATGATGTTTTATTTGCTTTTATACTGAATAGGGATTCAAGTTAACCAAGGTGAAGCATTGTCAAGACTGATTTCATTTGAATCAAACTAAAAAGTCTAAAATAAATGTAATTTGCCCAAGAATCTAGGAACAAACCAGAGATAAAATTTGAATTCCAAAGCACTAACCATAATTTTAAATTTTCAAATTTCTGCTGAAGATTCTATTTCATAAAATAAAAATGACAAGGCTCAGAGGGAAATACCTAAGATCTGAATATCAAATATTTGCCTCTCACAGAGCAAAACAAAATACCAATTTCATATGCTGAGAGAAATGAGTACAAACAAATCTGGCAAACAGAGCATTTTCAGATAAACTAGATTAACACATACACTAAATAAAAATACATAGCACTATGTCTACACCAGAAACTAATCTCGTCTAAGTTGTTCTCCCTGCTTTTACCAGCAAATAGTGACACTTTTTAAAAAAATAATGCCTTGCACTCTACCTAGGAATCACATACATTCTTAAAATGTGAAAATAAATATGGATTTGCAGAGGCTTCACTTGCAACTTACCAATTACTCTGTTAATTTTCATTTAATTAAAACAAATCTTTAAAAACCCTCAGTCCAGGGTGTGGAATTATTTAGGTATTGGTATCACACATGTCTTTTCAAGTATAGTCTTGCATTCCCAACCCTTTTCACACTCCAGCTTAGTCTTTTGGTGGCAAATTCCATTGAGCATCCTTGGCACTTTCCCAGGTTGTAACGTGAAATGCATGCTTTATAACTGGGTTTTTTCCACCATAACAACTATTTGTAATTACGCACATATGGTCATCAGATGGGTTGTCTGTTGATTGGTTTATTTGAATTACTGACTTCATAATTTCTCTTTCAAAAATTCACCCTGAACTTTTAGATAATAATTTATATAACTTATTTAACTATGCTGCTCAACTCTCAATGATCCATAACAGACATTCAATCAAGATGTTCAATATCATATTCTTCTTAAGTGCAGACAAATTACTAGTAAGGTTTATTAAAAAAAATAATGTTATGGATTATGAATATTTTACTTCCAAAACTATTATATTATGCTGTAATTACTTAGGTTGCAATGTCATTTACCATATATAGCAAAATTACAGATGGTTCAGAAGGTGAATGACACTAATACTTGAGTAAAACAATAAAAAGACATTAAAAACTAATCTCCTCCTTCCAGAACAAGAAAGAAAAGACCATCAGATACCATCTTGTATACTGGAATACATTCCAAAAACATTTTTTACATAAGCGATTAAATGCTAATTATAACCACTGTTTGCTACAGGTGGTCTTTGCTTAATGACCATTTGTTAAGCGACCATTGAAATTTGTGATGACATTGAATGAATACAAAATCAATGGGGACAGCAACAGCAAAAAAGATAATAAAACTGGATGTGATCATGTGATGCTTTGCTTAATGACAAATTTTCTGTTCATTATTGTGGTTATAATTCAAATATTAGCTCTCTAATCAGTAAGAGTGCATATGAAATGAAAACAATGCCTACAAAAGCATTATGTTCCATTGGAATGTGAGAGATCTTAAATGTTCTGATGGAAAGGCTCAAGATAGTAGTTTTGTTTTATGTTCAACACTTACAAAATTTTCCCTAAAAATTGTCCTATTAATGGTTGTAGAGAAAGCCTGAGCCCCACACTATTGCTTAAGCCAAGAAGCTGAAAATAATATGGCAGTTCATTAATAAAACAAAGAAATCTTAATCCACATTTTATGATTGGATTGTTGTGTGAGATCTTAGACTTATATATCGCTTCACAGTGCTTTACAGTTCTCTCTTAAGCAGTTTATGGTGTCAACATATGGTCCCCAATAATCTGGGTCCTCACTTTACCAACCTTCGGAAGGATAGACATCTGAGTCAACCTTGATCTGGTGAGAATCGAACTGCCGAATTGCTGGCAACCAGCAGTCAGAAGAATTAACTTTCAGTACTGCATTCTAACCACCACACAATCACGATGGCAACCACCGTGCCACCATGGCTTTATGATTCCTCACCTACAAACAGAAATCTTGCTATAACCTAAAGCAATTACTTGCATTACTATAAATATTCTCTGAAAATTGCTGGAGCAGAATCTTCTTAACTCTTTCTTCCAACCAAGGTATCTAAGCTTGACCAAGCTATCCAGCTTTGCTGTCTCTTTGCACTCTGGAAAGCAGTCCTTCCATTCTTGGAATCCAGATTACATTCCACCACATCTGAGTTTAAATAAATGCTATGCATTTGTCTTAATATGAATGTTTATATGAAAGAGTTTTCAAGTGCTTCTCCTTTTCACCAAATTGCATAATTATACAGATAGTGAAATGTGTATTGCTTTTCAAAATAGACATATTTAAAGAATATGAATTCAGCATTCTTATTGCAATTTCTATGATTAGGGTTCTAATCAAAAATTAAACACAGCAAAGTTGTGTTAGTTTTACATCTTCAGATTTATTAAATTATGTACACACATGCATAGTTTCCTTTTGGCTCTCTAGAACAAGTGCTGACAATTAAGATTTTGTCTAGCCAGAATCTGGACTGTTAGTGAACAGGTGCATTATGTTATCTATGTTTCCACTTAAATGTGTATGAGGACTTGAGATCATTTAGGGGAAATGACAAAATTAAGTAGAAAATCTTGCTTGACTGATTCAGTATGGAAAATCCATGAAATCAAGCCAGGACATTAGGGAGGAAAAACACAGGCATTTACATATTTGAGGTTTGAGGATTTATACCACATTCCAAAACTTTTCAGTAGAATAGGCAGCCTTTCCACCATGCTAATTTTGAAATATAGGAACCACTTCTTCAATACATAAAGTTCTTTAAAAAAAACACCCCATGGAATACATCCAGATAAAATGTCATGTTAAGAATATTATGGAGTTGCAGACTTCCAGATGAAAACATGGCAGTCTAGCACATCTCAGAAAACAGCAGAAATAATACAGAGGCAAAGACCGACATCCAGGCTATATGCCCGAACTAACAGAGCTTCTCAGAAAAAAGATAAGCCATGAGATCGCCCACAGGAGTCACACAAAGAAAATATCCTATGCTCACAGCTTCATGTGAAGCCTCCTTAAGAGACACTGGGTGTGCCCTATCCACTTTCTAAAGCATGTTTAAATGGAGCAAAATTAAAGTGTAAAGAGACCTTCAGAGTATCACAGCACCTAAAGTCATCTGGAGGAGTGTATCTTCCATCCGAGAAAAATGAAAAGAAACTAATTACAAAGAATTTTTTTAAAAATTAAAAAAGTATTTTGGAATGAAAAATTTTAAAAACAGAATAAACAGAGTTAAATGTGGAATATTGTCTCATTTAAAGATTTTTTAAAAGAGGCTGGTGCCTCTGAAGGAAGGGAAACGGGGCGACACGTTACGCTTAAGGGAGAGCAACCGACAAGCAGGTAGCGGCTCCAGGGCAATGCCGGAGCTGGGGAATAGCGCATTCCCCAATGTGGTCGAGACGGACAACAATGGGCAGCAGCTCTGGGGCAAGGCTGGAGCCGGAGCACATTCGCCGACCTGGCCAAAAGCTCCCAGATCTCGGGGGATGGCATGTCCCTGGGGCTCCAGACCCCAACCCAAGGTGAAGGGTGAGAGGGCGGCATGCGTTGCTTACCTTTGGTGAGCTGAGTGGGCATCGGTGAGGCGACTGGAGAGGCTATTAGCTGGGCCACATGGCTAAGACAACATGTATAGGGCGGAGGTGGGCGGGGCGAGCATCAAGTGGTCGGAAGGGGCAAGCAAGCATCAACCAGGTGGGTGGGCCGAGCTAGCAGCAACCAGACAGGGGCGTGACCATCCAGAAGTCGCTACCAGTTCGGCGACCCAGGCCAAATTGCCGCTACCAGTTCATCCGAACCGGTCCGAAGTGGCTGAATACCACCTCTGCTAGCTTTATAATTATATAGATAAGCTCCCATTTATCAATACTACATGTGAGTAAACTACATGAGCATTCTGAAGTCAATATTTAGGGATTTTGTAAACATACTTTTAAAAATGCCATGTCTACAATAAAAAATTTTATAATCTAATTATAATCTTCATATTCATTCAAAAGTCTGTTGAATTCAATGGGACTTATTCCTACACAAATGGAAACAAAAATCTAAGAAAAAAACTAGATTACATCATAATTGCCTTTGTTTCCTTAAAAAAAACAGAATACCTAACAGCTACTCTCCATTCCTACTTTGCAATGTCAAATATCTTAAAATTCCTTCAGTTTCACTTATTTTGGTCCTCCTTTACCCACACCCAGTGTTTAGAAAGCAACATGAGCCTCACATTTTAGAATAAGCCTGACATTTGGAAAGCTAATATTTAAGAAGTGCAATAAAACGGGAACAAAATTGAAAATATAAACATAGCTTAAGTTGTAATTATGCCAACTAGAATTGGATATTTTAAGCTACCTAACTACATAAATGCCAAGAACATAAACAGTGCCCTCCTGGATCTGATCTTTGGCTGCTAACCTTATTGAGAAATCTTTGATTAGGAAATTTATCAAAGCCTTTTTGAAAATCTAAGCAGATGATGTCTATTGGTTCTATGTAGTTTATTAACACCTTAAAAACATTCTGGTAGGTTATTTAAAAACATGCAACCTGTCCCTACACTTGGCCTCTTCAGCTGAAAACTGGAAAGTGGTCAACGTAACTCCAATTTTTAATAAGGTTGATGAGAAGATCTTAGAATTTATAGGCCTGTTCAGTTTAAATCTGTTTGGGGAAGATACTTGGAAACTGTCCTTAAAGATAAAATGATGAAACATTTGGCCATACAGAGCTTGATCAGGGATACTCAGCATGATTTCATTAAGAAAATGTCTTTTTTAGCCAACATACCTGAATGATTTTAGAGTGTTAATAAACATGTAGAGCAAACACTTCTCAATAAAGTTAGCAGCCATGGTAAAAGGAAAACCCATCTTGTGAATAAACAGCTAGGTAAATAATAGAAAACAGGAATAAATAGACATTTCTCACAGGGATGTAACTAGTAGGATCCCCAAAGGTTCTGTCCTAGGGCCAGTACTTTTTAACATTTACAAATGATATAGAATTGGGCATGAGTAGTGAAATAGCCAAGTTTGTTGATGATTGTTCAGAGTGGTTTTAAAAAAAAAGAGATTGCAAAGAGCTCCAAAGGAATCTCTGCAAATTAGGATAGTGAGCATTAAACTGGCAGATAACATACGATGCATTGTCTAGCAGTTTAGAGGTGTTTCATACCCACAACCTTTGGGTATGCATTCAACAACCCCACCCAGTTATCTATATTTCTAATGTTTGAATCACATGCCACTAGAAGCCCCATGCCACAAGAGAAGATTCCTCACAGTGAAAAAACACTGGTTTGGCTGTTAGAATCCGTCGATGTACTGCAAGACGCCGAAGGTGCGGAAAACCCCGTCGGCTGTAGCCACGGCTCAGCTGAGCCGGCAAAAACGCCATTTCACCCAGCCGGGTGAAATAGCGAGTATTTCTAACCCAATTTAAAAGAAGAAGAAAATTTACTAATGTTGAGAATATCCAATTAATAGAGAATTAGGAATAAATTGCAAAGAAGCAAGAAATAGATGTCTCCAAGCAGACCGAGTTAACAAACTGGAGGAGTACAGGAGGGGAGGCGTGGCTATGCAGATTTAACCTGGTCTCCAACCAACCAGAGTGGAATATTACCCATTCCTTGGACTGTCTTACCAGCGCACAGGAGAACAGTCTTTTTTAAGGGAGAACTTTTCCTTAATCCAATGTCCTCTTTCTCAAAGATCCTCATTCTCTGATACAGTCAAGTAGTTGCATGTGGGATTCTACTATCACATCCCTGAGAGCCCCTTCCACCTGCTTCTCTCTTCCTCTCTTCCTTAAGTAAAACCAGTTAGCCTCAAAAGGGTCAAATTTGTTTTCTGAGCACTAGAAACTTCCTACACCAAGGACACATCCATGATCTCTGTCCAGTAGTTAGATAACCACCATGTGACACTCAAAGCAACATACCATGTATATCCCACATCCCTGCTATCTGCCTACTTTCACACATATTTTAGAAGACATATGTTTACATTTAATATTTATCCTTACTGCTCAATATATTTTACAAATCTTTTTCTTCTGACTTATACCAAGAAACATTTATACCACATTAATCATTTTTGAATTTACTACTCATAATTTAGAAATAAAATGTTACTATTTACAGCCACAATGATCTAAAAATAATTAGATATTAGATGTTACTATGGAGTATCAATGGCCAGAATAAAGTTGGTGAGTCATGAGTCACACTATGAAAGAGTCACTTGATAGTAAGATGGATGGCATATAAATAAATATTAAAAAATTAATATATGTTCCACATATATAAACAAATTAGATGAAGTCTGAAGCAAGGAAGGCAGAAAGTGTATTAATGAATGGGCAAAGGTAGCAGAGAGTACAGTAAAGCCAAACAAATAATTAGAATGTCAGCACAATAAAATTAACATTTCATCATGTATTGACTTTAGATTCATTGCATTTTGAAGTAAGTATTTTGATTACATTTTCTAATTAGAATTCGCTGGATTCATTTCAAGAAATGCTGTCTCATAGTTTTTCCAGTCCTTTCAAATATATATATATATATTTCTTTCCTAGGAATAGTCAAGGCAGTAACAACATTAAGGTGGGGGAAAAGTACTTCATGTTAAAACAACAACGTACATTAACTAGTCTTAAAACAAATTAACAAACTAGTCATAATAGGAGCAGTTACAGATCATCATTAAAACACCATTGAGATTCAACTACTAGGCAACAGTAGAGCTAGCCAAGTGGATCTATGAAGAAAGAAGGATCACTCTGTTATTTGATGCCAAGAATGTGGGTGGCAATCTCAGCCAGAATCCAAAGAACCATTTAACCAGTTCCACATGGTCAAGACGACTTTGATTCATGCTACACTGCATGTAAACTGAGCAGAAACATCATTCCTACAATGACAGAGAGAGACAAACAGATAGTGTTCCAATGTTGCAATAGGAGAGGGGGAAAAAAATCATACAGTGCTTGCATTTAGTTAAATCAGTCTGCAACTACCCTGTGGAAAAGAGTGCCAATAATTGGCTTCTTTCACCTCTGTTAGCCATGAACAAAAGCGTCATTTGATTTCACAAGGGGCAAAGTGAACCAAAGGTAGTCAACTAGCTGAACCAATGGGGTGGAATAACAATAACCTGCAGCATTTTCTTTTTTTCTTTGTTCAAACTTTCAAAGTTGTTAATTAAGACCTACACAAAGCAATCCCACTGGATTCTTTCAATAAGGCATTACATGCCTCTTTACTTGTATTTAAAAAGGGAAAGAAGCCTAAACTTCTGAAACACGGTAACTAGTCCAATTATTTTTGTGTATTTTTTAACAGGAAAATACAGTTACAATTTACCTCCTGAAAATTATTTTCAAGAAAGTATAGTGCATTCTGTGAAGCTTACTGTATATTTTTAGTGTGGTGCTTTTAAAAAAGAGAGATTTTTGATACATGCCTCCTCTTCTCATAAAGAGGTTATTTCACAATTCAGAGTCAAAAGAAACAAAAACACACACTACAATTTCAATTTACAACTACAATTGAGCCCAAAATTTCTGTTGCTAAGCAAGGTGCTTGTTAAAGGAGTTTTTCCCATTTCGCAAACTTGCTTGCCAGAGTTTTTAAGTGAATCACATGCTGTTAAGCTGTTAAGTTAGTAACATGATTATTATATAAATCTGGCTTTCATTGACTTTGATTGTCAGAAGGTTGCAAAAGGAGATCACATGACCTTGGAACACTGCAACGATCATAAATACATGCCAGTTGTCAAGTGTCCAAATTCTGATCATGTGATCATGCAGGGGTGCTGCAATGATCCTAAGTGTGAAAACCAGTCATAAATAACTTTTTTGAGTGCCACTATAACTTCAAACTGTCTTTAAACTACCTGTATTCTCTGGAATCATGTTAATGAAAATCCAAAAAAGCCTTTCTTTAAAAATATACAAAACTGTGTTTTTAGATATTCATGACAGAAACATATCCGCATTTCTATCACAATACAAAAGCAATGATAAAATTGCCTTAAAAACACTTTATGTAAATTCAATAATTTCTTTTTTTAAATCCATTCAATAGACAACTTCCCAATACTTCCCAGTATATTAGAACTGCTTTTGAAATTCCCGCTTGGTTAAGCAATGGATTAATACGGAAGCTAGAAAACATAGGCTATTAAGCTAGCTTCTGTATATTCCAGTCATGATTACCAATCTTCTTAATTATTTCAATTATATTTTTCAAGTAGAAGACTATACTCACAAGCCAGAAGTTCAAGCTATCATTCAATCTCAAAGCTCACTAAATAATGTTGAGTTATTCACTTTGGGTCAATTTCCTCCCTCCCTTTCTTCCCTCCCTCCCTCTCTCTCTCTGTTTCGCTGTCTCTCTCTCTCTTATCCTTAGTTCTAAATTCCTGGAAATATATAAAACTAATTAATTTATCTAAATTATTCTGTGACATAAGACATGCATATAGTATAACACAATGCTTTAATATTGTTATTTTAATCAATCACTCTGGCAGTAGGTGCATGCCTAAAAACATATGTCTTAACAGAATATCAATGCTGCAATATTTCTGCTGCTTGCTTAGCAGACCAGTCAACATGGAACCCTTAAACATGCCAATAAATAAAGCTGCCCTGGAGTAGTGAATTATTAAAAAGGAAAAGCAGGTCCTCTCATCTCTTGCCTTGGTCAAAACAGTCCAACAAAGCTGCACTTCTCTACCTGTTATGTTCACAGAATTTACTATCAATATTTTTTTTAAAAACCAAACCAAAACAAAAACATGTGATGCATATACATAGCTATTATTTTAAGAGGTCTGATGACTTGATACTCTATTGACTTCTGTAAAAAGAAGAGATATCTTGAACTGATATACATTTCTGTAGGGAAATAACTAGCAAAATTAGTTGTAAACTACAACACAGTTACTGGATTTAAATCCTCTCTAAGCCGTGGTTCCCTAACAAAGTGCCTCTTAGTGTTGGTATAAGGCTCCTTGTTCTTCTAAATAAAAAAAAATTCAAAAAAACCCCCTTCTTGTTCTTCTAATTTAAAAAGAAAATTAAACGGGATGGTAACATGCCTCAGATATTATTTAATTTTCAATAATGCTTCTGGGCCCTCCAAAATCCCAAGGCATTATAAGAAAATCAATCTGACAAGAGATCTTGGGCAGGAGTACAAAAAGAGCACATGAATGCCACATATGACCCTGGGGCCTCAGGTTGCCTAGTCTTACCATTATTGTTTACAACAGCAGTGATTGGGTACATAGAACACCGTAAGCCAAACTCAAAATGCATTAGTGTTTCTGGCAAATACAACCACAGAATTTAAACTTCTAATTTCCTTCAATAAAAATTAAAGTACAGCAATATTTATTCCCAAAATGAATATTTTTACAGACGTAGCCCTCATTTCACCATCTCCTATGAATATTCAACATGGGTACATAGCCAGATAAGGTCATGGTACAAACCTAACTCTTTCATAACGCGAGTTCTGTAAAATATTAACAAGTTGATAAACATTAGAACAAGGTCTTTAAAAAAAAAATCAAGCTTGTTAACATTAAGAGGATTGAGACCAAACAGAGATATAGGAAATACATCCAACTGCTCTTTGAAGTTATTGTTTCTAACACAAGTTCTAAGCATGAGGAATGTTATTCAAACCCTTTTTTTCTCCTTCAGATATTCTAAATGCAAAACTGCCATACAGGTATTCCTCGACTTACAACCATTTGCTTAGTGACAGTTCAAAGTTATAACGATGCTCAAAAAAGTGACTTATGACTGTTTTTCATACTTATGACTGTCACAGCATCCCCGTGGGTCACGTGATCAAAATTCAGACATTTAGCAACTAATATATATTTAGGACTGTTGCAGCTTCCTGATAACCTTTTGTGACCTTCTGACAAGCAAAGGCAATGGCGAACGGTGTTACCAACTTCACAACTGCAGTGATTCACTTAACAACTGTAGCAAGGAAGGACATAAAATGGGGTAAAACTAATTTAACAGCTGTTCTTGCTTAGCAATGGAAATGTTGGGCTTAATTACAGTTATAAGACAAGGATTACCTAATGAATGTAGTATTAATTTACCCAATCTGAGTGATTAATTAGATCACGATGCACTGCCAACTCCAAGGTACTATTTGATGATCCTGCATAGCAAGATCATTAAATGCCTATTTAATAAGCAGTTTTCTAAGATGATTTGCTGATGGCCATTACATTGCTGATGTGCCACAACATTGCTAATCATGTGTATGAGAGTGGATTTACTCCCAAAGCATTCTTACATAACAAATAAAACTTTAACATGGTACATATAACCATGCACTTTTAATAACAGTAAGAATGGCAGTGCTGGGCTAAATCGGAAAGATCTACTTTCTAAATCTAGTTTTAAATCATACATATTGTATATTTTATACTGTTTTGCATATAACAATTCACAAAAGAAAAAATAATTAAAATGTAACAATACAGTTACAATGGATTAAAAATGTGCATTAAAATATTGATGGAACTTGTTTCCAAAATGGCCAATCAAGAGCTCATTGCAAGTCAGAATATGAATACCCTTGGCAGTCACACATCTGTTTAATATGAACTAACAAAATTGTGCTCATATTTTAGAAAACACATTTTTAACCTTTTAGATCAGTCCTAGAACTGGTCTACATTTCAATTTCCTACATGTATACAGATAAAAATATGGGCCACCAAAATAAAAAAAACAACTG
>JANHFK010003370.1:41796-52313 GCA_036250565.1 Sibynophis collaris | reverse complement strand
AGAATATTGTAGGAGAATATATATAACTGAATATAAATATTGTAGGGGTGGAAAAACCGTCTGACAATCTGAAGCAGAATTTGCTAGAAGAGAGTTAAAGCTGTACTAAGAAACAGGGGGAAAAAAGAAGAGAAATAATTTATAAGATCTCATTGTACATCTTAGAACTCATTAAACGTTTACAATGAAAGTTAAGTAACCTTAGCCTAATTAGACTATTAAAGCCTAAATAGGAACCCCTACAGAGTGTATCATATTTAAGTTTTTTTGCTTATAGTCTTTGGTAAAACAATTGTAAAATCAATTGTAAAAAATCTCTCCCAAAACCTAAAAAACAGAAAAAATCATCACCCTATTTATCTTTTATAAATATTGATGCATCATTCCCTATTTAAAAACATATCCTTTCTCATTTTTTGCTTCTTTAAATACAGGGCAAAATAAAGCTCTCACCTATACCTGTATAATCAATTTATATTATATAGTGCTATTACACATACAACATTTAAAAGCTACAGTCAGAAACTATCAGTATCTCTCTTTTGCCTCATTTAAAAACATTTTTTTTCATTTTCTAGACAACTGAAAACAGGAAGAAAAAGAAGGAAAAAATAAATGTTACTCCTCCAAGAGTACAAATTAGAACAAGGGTGTGCCATTTATCAGAGAAGAATTATCATTTTCAATATTCTGCCTACCACTGGTTGAACATGTTTCTTTTGTGGAGTTTCTGTTGTGGGATTTGAATACATATAAAACATTATTAGATTAATTGTTCTGTGTACATCACTGATCATCATAGCTCGTTTTAATTATTCCAGTGAAATGCTAATACAATTAATGAACAATAATATAAACCACATAGTAATGATTAACACATTTGTTAAATTATTCTTTAAAAACATAAATTTGATATAGCTAATAGGCAGTTTCATACATTTTTATAATAAAATAGTATTATTTTGAAAGATATTTCATGTGTTTTATTTTTTACTATATTTATATACTTATATATAGCAAAAAAAACTATTATGTTGGTAGATGTTATGTATACCTCTAACTGCTATTCAGCTGGATCACCATGATACGTTTCCAGAAACTTGTACGCTAAGTGCTATAGAAATTAAAGTATTACTTTCAGAAAAACAATGAATCAACTACAAGTTGTAATTTTTTAAAAAAACTTTCTATACTAGAGATTTTAACCTTTTCAGGTCACAGAACTTATTGTTTAAAAACTAAAACTATAATCCCTTGATCAAGAGGCAAAGGCTTAGTGTTAGAAAATTGGCTGTGCTCAATTTTTGGGGGGAAGATGGGAGGGAAACATTTCGTCTCTCACAAAATTCTACCAAATTCCTATGGCCGCCAAGAGTTCTATGGAACCCACTTTAAAACTCCTGCAATGTAGTATATTTCTTTGATATGTTTTAGGAAGGCATTTAATTCCAGAAGAATCTAAATTTTATCTGGTATTTTACCATAATTAGACATCTGCCTGGTTTTTATGGTATAATTCTTCCTTTAGTTTCACGGTATTTTAGGGAGCTTTACATGAAATGCTACTGATTTTAATTATTAGTCATCTTGAGCAGGATAAATAAAATAGCAATAATAACAAAACCACTTTACTCCTGGACGAGACTAAAATATTTACATATGTTTTTATCTACGATTTAAAATAGACATCACAATCCAACCCCTAGGGAATATGAAATGAATTATTTAGTTTTGAATACTACAAACAGCTAAAATACATGAATATTTTCATTCTGTACTGGTAGTAACGTGGCTGAGCCCAGAGGATAAAAACCAAGGTTCTCCACAGCCTTCTCTCTCAGAAACTTTCAGGGTTTACATATCTCTGTTTTGTCTCTTGCCTTGATAAATCAAGCTGGTAGTTATGCTGCCAACAGCTATTTTCCGTGTGTGTGTGTATGTGTTGTATCATCTTCTAACATCCTTTATTTAGCTTCGCTGTGTCTGAGAGGGTTCTCACCATTTGTGCCCCATACTAACAAGTAAAGGGTTAAGAATGAAATAAATTAAGATGGTAGATATGAATCTAGGAAGGCAAAAATCATGGATTCAATAATTTGATAAACTTTGGAGATATCTAAATAGATTATGCCATCAACAGTGGTTGATTAGTTTTTCTTTTTACTATTTAGAGCACCGTTTCTCAGTCTAAGCAAGTTTTAAGATGGGTAGACTTCAACTCCCAGAATTCTCCCACCCAGCACCCATCTGAGGAATTCTGGGAGATTATGTCCACACATCTTAAACTTGCTGAGATGGAGAAACACTGATTTCTTTTGGTAATGTCGCACTGGCACATGTAGGCTTCAATAACTTCTGAAGTGTTAAATATCTCCAGTTCCTTTCTTTCATTATTTCAGGAACTGTTATTGTTTTTAAAACTGGGAACCGATTAATACTCATTTCCAAGGCATATAAACATGTTCACACCCTTTCTCCCACCACAACCGCAGCCAGAATTCAAATAAGCTTTTGTAGGATTATACAATAACAACATAAAAACACAATATAGAAATATTCTTAAATATTTGGATGAGATACAGTCTGATTACAAATGCAGAACAATTTATTCTTGACAATCTTGAGTGTCATTTAATTAATTACTTAATAACTGATAATTTTAAAGCATTCCATTAATTAAGTATATCTGCATAAAAAGTGAACATACAGACAAACATGTTAAGTAAAACACAGTAGGAGGGATAGAGAGGTACTAAGGGCATCATAATAGAGTTTGTTTTCTTACCCAAAAATAGAGATGTGTGCACATGCTGGAATGTTCCATATCCCGTCAGAACATGCTACTTGGAAGAGGGGAGGGGCAATATGGTACTTTCCAGAAATAAATCTTCTGGACTGGAATCAGTTTAAAATGATTCAAGGGTGGCCCTGCCATAAAACAGGCCAGTTTCATCTGGAACACTTCAACCAACTTCTAATTTGGAGAATTTACTCCAGGAAACTGCTGAACCACCTCCAAAATGGCACAAACATCCATACATAAAAATATTTGACCAGCTTGTCAAGCATCTGTTAAGAAAGTATTCAATCAACGGTTCAAAAGACAGAAGAAATAACAAGATCATATAGAGAGCTAGTCAACCACACAAATATACTGTTGAATTCAGCAAGAGACATTTCCCCCTCAAAATAAGCACTGCATGGATGGACAAAAATAGGCAAAGAACAAAATTGGAAACATGCGCATGTACTACTGCTTGGTAAAGGAAAGTTATAGCCTGGTTTCAAATAGAGATAGTCCTCAACTTACTATCACAATTGAGCCCAAAATTTCCATTGCTAAACAAGACAGTTGTTAAGTGAGTTTTGCCCCATTTTACAACCTTTCTTGCCACAGTTCTTAAGTGAATCACAACAGCTGTGAAGTTAGCAACATGATTTCTATGCGTAAGTGAATCTACTTTCTCCATTGACTTTGCTCGTCAGAAAGTTGATCACATGACCCCAAATCAATGCAACAGTCATAAATATGAGTCATTTGCCATGTGTATGAATTTTGATCACATGACCATGGGGATGCTGTAATAGTTGTAAGTACGAAAAATGTAAGTCATTTTTTTCATGCCACTGTAACTTCAAACTGTCACTAAATGAACTGTATTAGCACCAAATAGCCTTTGGTAAGTTATAGTATCTTTAACCAACATCTTCAATCTATTTCTCATTAATGTCTTTTCATAATTCTGTCAGCACATTTTTGTATACTTATGAAACCATTCCAATTCTCTTGCATGAGAATCATGAAGCCCGAAGTTAGATCACCTGATATTTTAAAAAGGTTGCTTCCCAGAAAAATAATAAAATAATACACTGTCATGCATATGTTTAAAACCAAATACCAAGTGATTTCTCTTAAGCATTCAATTGATTTACATAAAACTCTACAGAGAATAAGAACTTTATCTCTACAGAATCAACTCCCTGATAAATTAGATCTGTCCTTGTCTGCAGTTAAAATACAGGTAGCCCTCAAGTTATGACTATTTGTTTACTGAGAGCTCACAATAATAATGACAATTATAATCAGTCCTTATAATTAAGACATTAACCCCTCAGCTATGTGAACAAAATTCAGATCTTTGGCAAATGGCATGTATTTACAATGGTTGTAGGACCCAGGATCATGTGATTGCTATTTGCAACCATCCCAGCTGGTTTCTGACAACGAAAGACAATGGGAGAAGCTGGATTCAATTAATGACCATGTGATTCACTTAACAACCATGCCAAAAAAGGTCATAAAAATGGGAAGGACTCACTTAATCACCTCACTTAATGATTTAAATTCCAATCCCAATTGTAGTAATAAATCAAGGACTCCCTGTAGTTATCTAGTTTTTCTTTGAAAACAGAACACTTAAACATTTTAATGAACTTTTGTCTATATAAAAGTAGTCCTCGACTTATGACCTGTCATTTAACAACCATCCGAAATTATGTCAGGCCTGGAAGAGGGACTTCCTGACCTCTAAATCACTGCTGGCCATTGTAAAATGCCCTGCACAATCACTCCTTGCAGTCATATAGCCACATTTTGGTTGCTTGACAATCAACTCATCTTTATGACCGGTTGCAATGTCCCACAGTCACGTAACCATAATTTTAACATTGTTTGCTGGTTTCTGGCAAAACGCACAACTGCAGTATTCACTTAATAATCACAGATTTGCTTAAGAACTATTGTAATTCACTTAACCCCACAAGATGTCATGAAATCAAGCAAAGTCACATGGATTCCTTGATTTATGACCTAACAATTTACAACCAAAAATCTGGTCCCAATTGCGCTCGCAAGTTGAAAATTACCAGTGTAGAATATTTCTTAAATGCCTTCTATGTTGTTGAAAGACATCTTTAATAAGAGAACATTTAAATACCCTTAAAATTAAGAATGTGTGCATAATATTTATTTTTATTAAACTGATAAAATTAATGTAAATTAAGTTTCCTCCAAGATGAGCCCCGAGATACCCATGTAAGTATTTTGGCAGCTCTCTGGAACTTACTTGTATTAGTGCCTTCCAACATTTTTTTTTTAATTTCCCACACTATTTTACACTCCTACTACCTCCTGAAAGTCTCCCTTCTAATTACTAAGTGATCTGATCCTGCTTAATTTGCATGTCCAGACAATGTCAGCAAAGTGCTATTACCTTTTGAGACATAATCACTTATTCTTACTAAAGAAAATCTGCAGAACTTTCACTTCTATTCTTGGACAACATTAAGTATTTTATCAGTGTAAACAGATATGTGTTGAAATATAAACAATTCATTTACACACACTACTTCAATGGGAAACAACAAAAATCCCTGATGAAAGATACTCTGTTAAAGCTACGATTGTATAACCTCTTTGAAATAAGTCCTTCTGAATAGAGACTCACTTCTGATGAGATACATATAACATTAGATTGGTGTTTTAATTTGGTGTTTTCAAATACAGTACACTCAAATTTATGTTTGCCCAAACTGTACTGAAACAAGGATTACAACTACTTTTTACAGATGAATAATATTAAATCTTTTACACATTTAATATCTGAATAGATGGTGGCTAAATATCAGAATCAGGACCTTTTTTGGCAAATATAGTAATGATGAAAAAGTCTTACTGATTCTCAGCTGCTATTTCAGAAAAAAAGAGAGGAGTGATTTCCAGTTTCTATTTAAACACTTATACAATTTTCTGTAAGAAAATTATGGAGTTAAGAATTAGGGAGGCTAAATGAAGGCAAGTGGTATGAAAGAAGCAAACCAAATAGAACTCAGTAATTGTGGCTTTACTATACATAGGATAAAGAGACTGAAAGAGAGAGAAATAAACCAATATAAATACATTCAAGAGATTCTGTAGAACTGTAAGTATCATGCTGAAATATTCATTTGACATGTCTCTTAAAAGAAAACAACAATGTTAAATTACTGCAACTTAGTACAAAGTTTAGTATGATAATGCTTTCATTAGAACTAATATTTTTCCTCTTCTACCCCCATCCATGAATTTACCAAGCTATACTACAATATGCAATATAATAACCAAGAATGTCTAATTTAGTCTCTATAAACATTCAGAATTCAATAGATTTCTACATTTCAAGAACCTATTCTTTTACTTTGAAACAAAGCTCTTTCATAAAGGTCACCTGAATTTAAAAATTGGATAAGTAAAAATTGGAATGGATTGTTCTTTCTTCCTATGGAAGCTACCATGCCTTTTTGAGTTCCTATGCCATGATCAAATATCCACCTATAATTAGAAGGATCTCCAATGGTGAGACAGGATTTATCTATTTTATTTATTTATTTAAAACATTTATATAGCCATCTATTTTATAACCACCTCTGGGAATCTCCCAATCAATATCCATGAACACTTAGTGCTTACATCATCTTCCCCTCCCCCCTACACAAATTTCCCCCCTTTTCTCACTCTATAATAAGAGAAGGAGTTGCCTCCTCCATGTTTGATGGGGAATAAAAGCCAGATATCCCCAGTCTAATTTGAATACCTTAGCCAACATATCATAATGGAATAATAGACTTGCAAGTTGGTTAGGTGAAATAGAGTTTCTCCTTGGAAGATAGGAGACTGAAGTATCCATATAGGAAGATTTTCTTGAGCTTAGAAATGAGAGAGATCCATTCAGCATAACAAGTCAATCTAATAAATTTGTTTTATGAAGCTATATTTGCGTATCACATTAGAAATCAACTGTCATGAAAGAATGAAAACAATTATTGCAACATCTATGTACTGGTAGAAAGCAATCATGAAATCAGATATTCATCAATTAAGCACTTGAATTATGCAAGCCAAAGCATTCTTGACTACAGTCCTTTTTACCCATGGTTATGACATCAATTATTTTCTACTTGCCATCAATTTTTGTTATAATACTATCAATATTATTACTTTTTTGCTAACAAGCCTTTTTCTATTCAATTCCCCCAACCGTTATTTATTATACTAAACTACAGGTAGTCCTCAACTTACAAGCATTTGTTTAGTGACCACACTACAGTACAACAGCACTGAAAAAAGTGACTTATGATCGGTTTTCACACTTACAACTATGATCACGTGATCAAAATATCAACAACGGCAACTGGCATGTAGTTGGTTGCACTGTCCCGGGATCATGTGATCGATCACCTTTTGTGATCAAGCAGATTCACTTAACCATGTTGCTAACTTTAACTGCAGTGATTCACTTAACAACTCTGGCAAGAAAGGTTATAAAATGGAGCAAAACTTAACAACTGTCTTGTGTAGCAAGGAAAATTTTGGACTCAATTGTGGTCGTATGTTGAGAACTATCTGTATCTGAACTTTCAATTGAATAAAAATATATAAATCAGGCTCGTAAACAGTTATTTGCCTGCAAGTTAAGAAGCCTTTTATAAAGCAGGAGAGAAAGTTCTTTATTACTATTTATAGCAGGTCAATGAGATACAAATGATTAACATAAATACCTGTGAGGAAAATGGCTAGTAAAACTGTACTTTATAAGATAGTGGATTGAATCCAATTTTGGCTTCATGTAGACATAATTGTTCCTATCAGCAAAAGCAGCATGAGGTAATTCTCTAGTCCTCTGAAGTTAATTTCACATGGTACTTGAGGATAATCTCTCCCTATGGCTCCCACTCATTGGAAGACCAGCATTAATTTCTTCCTGTTTGAAAATCTTACATTATTTTTAACAGTATCAATGTGGTCAATAATCTTCCTACGTACTATATATTCTAATTTATACTCCCAATGTATACGTTTGTTGCTCCTTTAGAATATAAGGAACATATTCAAAGCTTAATAAACATGTTAGACAAAAATAGATCATATGCTAGTCCTGGCATCTGAATTTTATGTGTTTTTCCTGATGATTTAGCCTTCAAGCCTCAAAACACTGGACGTGCTAGTTGGGATTGATGGAGACCGTACTTGAAAACATCTGGAGGAGATCAAATTGCTAAACCTTAATTTGAAGTTTGAATGTTCTGCAAGCTCTTACATTTTCCCTCTACATAATAGTTTTCTCTTGTATGTCTTGGTTTTCTCTAAATACCGCTTGCCACAACTTCCAGAATAGTAAACTGCCTAATGGTCTTTTCAAACATGGTTTATAAATCCACTGTAAACTATGGTTGGAAATGGCTATTATGTACAATAATACAATAGAAAATCCAGAGGAGTATAAGACATAGGGAAAAAAGGATCAGTATGTCCTCAATCATCAAATCATGTTTTGACAGATTTCATTTATAGCAATTCAGTTGTGGTTAAGTAAACTGGTAGATTATTGAAAATATACAACAAATAGCAATGCTTTCCTTTCAATATTTGTGTGCTATTTGTAATGATGAATGTACAAAAAACAAAAATATTTCATTCTTTTTAAGCAACTGAAAAATGAACTTAATTTCCTTTTAAATGTGTGGTTTTAATTCTCAAACTGACTCAACTACATAGCCACTATAGCCATTACATTAAGAATTAACACATCAAGACAAGGTAAGTTTAAGCAGACTACCACAAAGCTACATACTTATACCTCAATTCTATACATGTCTGCAAGAAAAACATCTCCCTCATATAATCGTGCTAAAGAAATCTGCACTGTATACAATTGTTGCCATGTACAGAAACAAGTCATAGAGAAAATACTATTAATACATAGCATGAAGCTTCCAATATAAGGTACTTGCAAGAATAACAAATTATTTAAATTTCTTCATTATATGTAAAAAAGTTATAAAAACTTTTAGCAACCAAATCTCTTTAATAAAATGTTTGCTCTTCCCATTCTTTGGTGCCATTTAGTTATGGAGTTATTTACCTATATTTTATATTTCAACTACAAAACAAGAAATGGTTCACAAAATCAATACCTTTTGCAGTAGTTGCCTTCTCCAGTATAAAATAAAGCTTTCCCTAATGTGGTAAAGAGAGAAATGTTTGGACCAAAATCTCACAATAGGCTGATGACCCAATATACAAATACTCCCGATAATCCCAATTTAGAGGAAAATGATCTAGTTACTAACAAGAAAATTATCACTTAAACCACAGTTTTACCAAGCATATTGTACTCACTACAAACTTCAGATCATGCTTGTATTTGTTTTATATAGTAATACATTTTATTCTAAATGCCAGAGTTACCTTAGTAATAAGTGACTGCATCTCATTATAAAATCACGTTATTAGTTTATAATTTTAAACTTTGCCTAAAAAACAGAGCACACCCAATATGCCTTATTATAAAAGATTTGTGGGAAACTTTAATTAACAGTGGCAAGTTTTTAATACCATCCATTTAAAATCTTAGTTGAGTAAATGGGATCAATGATGATGCTATTATCTTGTGTAAAATTAGATGCAGGGTGGATTGCACATGCACACATAAAAGTTCCTGTATTGGGATTGGTACTAAAGGCAGTAGGTCCTAGGGACAAAACATGTTCAGCAGTGGCTGGTCCCTTAAGAAACTCCCTTCCAAGAGACATAGTCTTTTCAGCTGTAGTATTCAATATTTGTTTTAGAAACCTATGCATGTCAAATGGATATTCATTTTTTAAAAATTATGCCACTGATTTATTTTTTGCTGCTGTAGCTTTGGGAATTGTTTACAGTTCTTGAATAATATTAATCTTATAAAGATATTATTTGTTTGGTTATTTGCTCGAAAATACATGTTTTATTCCAAGATTGCAAATAAATTGCTAATTACAAAATGAATATTGTAATATTGGGAGCAGACATCTCAACATATACACCTGCCTCTTCTCTCCAAATATAAAACATATGGTACTCTCAAATTCAGAGCCATGCTGGCATCTCAAAGAAGTTTGAACTCTCACATCTTAATCGTGAGGTTAGGGTTCATATCTCTGACTGATATTAATTCTTCTATTTCTTGACCTTTAAGCAGCACCTCACTGCTCATAATTCTTTTGAAAATTAATAGTTTCTTACTGCCTGTCCTCTCTCAAAAGTTTCAGCTGAAATATTCTACAATATTTCCTTCATCTGTTTTGGTAATTAAACAAGATTTTTGTTTCATTAGTCCCTGAACATTTCACAACTGACTTTAAAACTATAGCTTCTCAAGTAAGCTCTAATTACTAATATTAAAACAAAAGCAATTTTTAGGAAATTCTCAAGACCTTTATGGTCTGCCGATTCAGCACAAAGAATGATTAACACCAAACCGCATACACACCTTGCAATACCACACCCTTGAAATCCTAGATGCAGTCCACACCTAATATGGTGTTCTATAAGTTTATCCTTATAATTGTTTTGTTAAAGAGAAAAGCTGGGGTTAATTGTATTGGTGCCTTAGTTTTGCTGAATTTGCTTTCAAACTAAGCCTAAGTAATATTGCCTGGATTAAGTGATTTGACACCTGCATTTCTGCACAAATAGAAAGGCATCAAGAGTGTGTGTGTGT
>JANHFK010003370.1:28478-41696 GCA_036250565.1 Sibynophis collaris | reverse complement strand
AGAGAGGGGGGGGAGGGGGAGGGAGAGGGAGAGACAGACAGAGACAGAGACCATGCATGATTGTGCCATAAGGAAGTTAAGTCTTTTTGTGGACTGGAATGCAACTGTATATTCAGCCAAATGTGCTATTGTTCATCCAAGCTATCAGGTAAACTATTTTCAACTTGCTTTATACAGTATGCGGGCAGTTTATTACAGTCTTAGACCAGTACAAGCAATGTGTCCATCGGTGCCTTTGTAAGTACTTAAAAATCTATCTTGAGACAGTAAATAAAGACAAATTAAAATACATTTATTATACAACCCAACTAAAATCCATGAGTGAAATCCAAAAGTAGCAATCTATATCTACATTATAAACTAGCATGTATAATTGTGGCCTCTAAAATTTACATAAAATGTGGTAACATTACAAAAACTTGATAATGTCTAGGATTACATAGAATATATCTGTGAAGCAGGAACTTGGTCCATCGTGTGCAGCATTTTATGGAGTGTATTTCCTTAGAGTAGTCTTTCCAAAAACCCTGGGACAGCACGATTAGAATCCATGGAGGTTTCTGTTCACTCACATTTACCTGTTTGCCTAGATCTCATCTCTCCAGGAGGAATGTCACAGGGGTCATTCCTTTCTTCCCCACCTTTACTCATTATAAAAGCCCAAAAGTAGAGAAATGGAAAAACCATAGACTTAAGTGATGGCAAACAGTGAGAAAATGTCTGCCAATTAAAAAATAATAATAATCATAGGCATATTTATTTGGAAATGCAAGTAAAAGGGTGTTTAAGGACTAAAGGCTACCACAAACACTATGCACAAGATATATAGCCATTCTCCACCAGTGAATCCTACCTTAGCCAATTACTATGTTTTAGTTCCTTTACACTCAACAGACGTCCCACTTTCCCTACTGAAAAGACTTCAAAAAGATCAACAACCTTAGCATTTTAAGCGTTTTGAACAACAAAGTAGCGAACAGAGCAATTAACAAAATTCCTAAACTCAGCCATTAAGTTCAGATTAAGTAGAGATTTACTCCAAACAAGGAAAGGTACCTTCACCCCTGACCTGAAAAAAAAAAACACCAAACCACACTCACAACCTCACGTATATTTTATTTACTCCCATTTACTTTATTTATGAGAAATCCCTCATCGGGCCGGGTAGTAAGAATAGCTCAGAATGCGCATTACGCACACACAAACTCGAGCCTGGCCACTTTTTTTACGCGTTAGTAAATCGCCCCAAAAAATCAACGGGGGAGGTGCAAAGCAGGCGCCTTTCCCCGCGCGGGGAGGATTTCTCCCCACAGGTGAAGGGCTGCAGTGAAGCCAGGAGCTGGAAGAGAAGCAAAAGAGAGGCGCCTTTCTCTCCCTCGCTCGCTTTTCAGGCCAGGTTATGAAGCACACACAACCTGTTTGGCAAGGTAATAAATAAAAAAAAAGACGAGCGTGGCACCCACCCATCCCCTTTTCGTACTCCCCCCCCCTTCTTCCCTACTTACAGTAAATGAGTGAAGGCGCTGAGTCCTTCGGGCACGGCGGTGAGCCCCCTCCCGGAGCAGTCAACTCCTCCGTCCCCATCGCAGCTACAGGAAGCCGGGCATGGAGAAAGGGAAGCTCTTTCGCTGGGCCCAGCCAAGCAGCCAAAGCCCCAGGCGAAGAAACCGAGCAGAGCCAGGCAGCGCATCGCCAGACTCTTCGTCCTTGTCGCCCAGGCGGTCAAAAGCTCCCTCTGCGCGCACCTCCCGGCCGGGGACGATCCCTTTTCAGCAAAGGGGGCCAAGTGCTTTGCGCTCGCCCCGCCCGGGCCCTGGAGTTGTTCCGAGTCCTTCGTCTGGCGCCGCTGGCTGGCTGGCTGGCTGCCTCCCTTCTTTTCCCACCTCTCGGCGAACCCTCGGCCGGGAGAAGGCGTCCTCTTCGTTCCCTTTCCCCGCAACTCAGTCCCGCCGCGCGAAAGAGGCGACGTTTCAGCGCCTCGCCTTCCTTCCTTCCGACCCCATGGAAAGGCGGCAGGCTGTCGTCAAGTCCTTTCAAAGCAGCAGGTAAAAACGTGCCCCGTTGGAATCTGCCATGACGCTCTTCTTTCCCGTTTCTCCCCTTTTGCCACGCCGCCGTAGGTAAAAGCGCAGCTCTCCTAGGAAGTGAAGCCTTCAGCCATTCCAGCACACACGCGCTAGCCAGTTCTTTCCTCGGCTCGGCCGTTGCGCTTTGCCAGCAACTGCCTTGCCTGCCTGCCTGCCTGCCCGCCCGCCCGCTTTCCTTCGCCTTCTAGGGTTGCACACAATACGGGGACTGCGTGTGTGCGCTTAAACTCGCCCGACTCCCGGCGCCTGCTGAAGCGATATGCAAAACAGCGAGGTGTGTATGCTAATGAGAGAATCGTACTGCTCGTTCTCATTGGTCGAAGAGAAGCCTCAGCCTAGTAAATATATACAAATCTCGGAGCCTATTACTTCACACACACACGCCCCGCAAACCTTCGGAGAGTTCCGAACAGAAGGGAAAGAAACGGCCTCTCATTGGTTAAAGGGGAGATACGGGTAGGCGGGGCAGCAAGCGATAAGTGACAGGAGAGGCGGAGGTTTCCTTCGATAACCGAGAGGGGTTGCGGGGTCGAGAGAGAGAGAGAGTGGGTTTCTTCTAAGATGGAGACTCTTATTGGATGCGACTTGCCCTGCACAGCTGCTTGGTGGACGGTTCCTTTTCTCCTGGGATACCAGTCAAAGATCTCTACGCCGCCCCCACTCCCACCCTTGTTGGGAAGCGGCCCTGCTGGAATTGCTCGCGTCGAACAAAACAGCCGTTCAGACGTCAAGGAGGAGTCTGGAAAATTAAGCACGTGCTGGCAAATACTTCAACCAAGAGGACCTCAAGGCCTTAATTCATTTACTTTTGAACGGAACTTCTTTTTTGGCTTAGGTTGATAGTGTTGCAGCTGTCCTGCAAATGCAGTATTTGGGGAGGGGGTGGGGACATGGCTATAAATCTGGTGGCAGTTAAAGAACTGCCTAGCTAGAACCCTTGAAATGGACCCTAGGCAAAACAAGTTAAATTGCTAGGTTGGTTTTCAAAAGTCTGCTGATCTGCAAACCACTGCAACTGGTTTTTTTTTTTTTAATGAAGTAATATTGCTGAAATAGAAAGCACTGGAAGCCTCCTTGAACAGTGCTCAGTATTTGGCTTTGACAGAGCTGTTTATGATGAGAAAATCCAGTTATAGGTAGAGGCAGAAGGGAATTTCCAGAAACACCTTTGGAAGGATTTGGGGAGCTATTATCCATCAGTACAGTCTTATACCATCTGATGCCTTCCAGATGTGTTGAATGTGCAATTCACGAAGAGCTAAAAAACACAGTGTGGAGAATGGATGTCTGTGCTTCTACGTGCTCTTTTAATCAGTGAAGACTCTATGTAAGAATATTACACCTGCTATCAGTAATGGGTATTAAAGAATCTGGTCAGTACCATCTTCATCTGCAGTCTAAATAGCAAAACTAGCCTCCATTACTGTTATGTCTTATCACTAGGTAGTGTGAATGGTTGGACTACTGGAGGTACATACAGTATATGACATATGTCTCAACCCTCCTCACTCCCAAAGTAGAATTTAGGGCCTTCCCTAAATGATATGGTAGATATGCTACCATATCTACTTCTGAATGCTTCAAAAGAAGTTTGAAAATGATACATAATCAACTATCTTGGCTCTGTTAGCCTTTAAAAACTGAAAACAGCATTCAATCATAACCTTGTTGCAGCTGCCAAGGGTTATGAAATAAATACCCTTATACACACACACACATACACACAAGAAATAAATTACAAGAACATTTCTTAACCACTCCACTCCAAATATCCTTATTGAATGTTGCCATCCTTCATGTCTACTTTTACATTAAAAAACAGTGATTTATCTGAAGGAGAGTTGCAAAGCCATCAAAAATATCTCTTTCTTGGAAAGATTGGCTAGGAAGCTAAAGCCTAGAAAATGGTGAGACAGGAGCAAGCTGCTCACAAGTTAAGTTACAGTGGTTTCAAAGAAAAAGCATTTTATTGCAGTTTCAAATACATGATAGCTGAGACAGCTGAGTTCTTGAATATCGTCAACACTGGATTCATAGGAGTCTAAAGCTATTTTTGAGCCAAATATTCATAAGGAAGGATCCTTAAATGGCTATGGCTATTCGTTCAGAGTTTCATAAAAGTAAAAGCATATTGAATTGTACTGAGCTGCCATCTATCCATATAGGAAAGCTAATTTTAAAAAAGTATGTTCAAGAAAAACTGGATTTGTATTTTTTCTTAAAAATACACTCATTTCATACACACCCCATAAGTGATTGTCCCATTCCTAAATATTCTTTTTTTAAATATATTTCTAATCAAATCAGTTGATGGTAGATGAACACATGTTCAAGGTCAAAGTTTTACAATGACTAAATCCCCATAATATTTTACTAAAGCTTTGCAAAAACACAACTAATAGTCATGATATATTCACATTAATAAAAACTGTATCACTGTCCCCCATTGAATTCAATGGAAAATAAAACTGCTTGGCCGGATTAGATGTACTATTGTCTAATAATTATAGGTACTGAATAATGTATTTGCTTTTGTCTGTGGGAAACAAGTTAAGACATGATTCTTCTCCTTAATAGAAGCTTGTGTAAATCTGATGACATTATATTTTAACATGAATTCAGTAATAACCCTTAATCACCTTAAATGGTGGGACTGAATGACTGACATTGAAAAGGCTACTATTGTGTGCAATGTACCATGAAGGACTCCTTTGTGCAGGTTTGCATCATATAAGGAAACAACCTAAGAGAATAAGTTGATGGGTATTATGGTCATAGAGGTGGAATGGCATAGCAGTTTTCACTTTGCTTTTCTCATTGTCAAGAACTCTGTCATATTTGGAAAATAACAGTTTCTTCCATTCAAAGCTATTTCTTAACATTTTAAATGTGGCATGTAACTTTCTCATAGGGATTGTGTACTTTGGGGGGAAAGGGGAAGAAACCCAGAAACCTTGCTGAGTTTGGATGCTTTGGAAAGGAAAAATATCAAGGAAAAAATTACAAAAATTTGCAAGTGAAAGTAATCTTCTCATACCACAAACTCTGGAGAAACAAACCACTTCCTGGACTTAGTCAAAACTTAACTTCATTCATTTGAAGTTAGTGGCAGCAGGAATGTCACTCTATAAGTAATTCATAGAACCTATAAGGAAAGGAGCATTTTTTTTTTAAAAAAAACTCTATTCTTCTGAAGATCGATTGATAAAGGTAGCAATGATGAATTATACTAATGTGCTTGTATTATCTAATATTGCTTGTCTCTTTTCAGATATTTTTTCTCTCTCTCCCTCTTTCTCTCCTGATCTCTCTCCTCAATGTCCCCTTTTCCTATCAAATAACTAGTAATCAACTATTACCAGTAAATTCAGGACAAGAAATGGGTTATCATTGTACTGTGATTAGATTGGATTAGATTGTTCTGGCTAGAGAAAGTAACTCAAGAATATAACATTAAACTTTGTAGGATTTATTTCAGAGGAGATTTGCATTAGATGTTCTGTCATTGGCTTGGGAGACTAGTATGTGCTGAATTCTAATAGTCAAAAGGATACTATCTATCCACAAAAGGAGAATATTAATAAATTCAAAGGAATCCATGGTTTGCAGAATGAAACAAAAATCTCTAGAAAAATAAACCAGAGGAAAAGTGACAGCAGCTTAAAGAAAATCATAAACAAGAGATAGATGTCACCAATGTTGAGGTGATTGGCTACAATCCACTCTATTACTTTATGTCAGGCATAAGAGTTGTTCAATAGGTGCAGCCATTTGAGTTGTGCCATCATGGTCATGATTTCATGAGAAAACCTTGTAAAACTATTACAATATGAAGATCTTTCTTGAGGCCCTCACTAACCAAGCCATACACAGCAGTGGTGAAATCCATTTTTTTTTTTTTTTTACTACTGGTTCCATGGGCGTGGTATGGCTTGGTGGGCATGGCAGGGGAAGGATACTGCAAAATCTCCATTCCCTCCCCACTCCTGGGGGAAGGATATTGCAAAATCTCCAATCCCACCCCACTCTGGGGCCAGCCAGAGATGGTGTTTTCCGGTTCACCAAACTGCTCAAAATTTCTACTACCGGTTCTCCAGAACCTGTCAGAACCTGCTGGATTTCACCCATGATACATAGCCATAAATAGATATCCACAATTTGGTATTAATATAAATTTTAATAGTTCAAAAGTGAAATGGGCTCTGTCTCTCTAAATTTGCCCTACCTTCTTGACTCACTGCATGACAAATCTTTTATTCACTTCTTTTTTTAATACTACCAGGTGGCAGCTGCCCAGCATCTGAATATTTCATTATGAGAGTATACAAATTAATTTTAGTACTTGTAACAAAATTGTTTAATGTCTGAAAGAAAATTACCAGCTCAATTCTTTGACAATGTTAGTATATAATATATAAATATGCAGAGAGATGGATTAGTGAGCTATATTGGTTGGTACAATTTGTTCAGAAAGTGGTGGGGAGATGGATTGCAAAAATTGAGGCATAAAGTATTAGTAATACCTAGACACCTATCAGGAAAGATGCATGGTGGCTCAGTGGCTTAATGATGCTGGGGATGGTCTTTGGTCCAGTTGTTTGAGTCCTAGTATTGCGTGATGGAGTGAGCTCCCATCACTCACTTCAGCTTCTGCCCACCTAGCAGTTCAAAAGCATGTTCTATGCGAGCAGATAAATAGGAACCACTTTGACAGGGAGATGAGCTGCCCTTCAGGTTGACAGTTAAATGGTATTAGTAATACTTTGACATCTATTAGGAGACAAACTTTGCCACACATGAGCTTTCCAGGAAGCTCCTGATTTGCCTTTCTGACAATTTTTCTTTCTATTTGTGGAGGAAAGTACAAGATGTTAAGCCACAAAGAAGCCTTGATTGAAAAAAGTAGAAGTAGAAAAGATATCAAGGGAATGTGACTCTGTAATGCTGAAATTCTTGATTTTAAAGGGAACTAAAGCTCATTCATTCTAGAGTTTTTATAACCTGCCCTGGGCTGCAGAACTGGGCAGCATATAATAATGTCTTGGATTTTTTTTTTAATAAAGAGGCCTTTTATGTCAGAACAATTACAAGTAGAATTCCAGTAGAAGAAACAAATGAGAAAAGGTGTTCAAGCTAGGAGGGAACTTCTTTAAAAGAGAAATTAAAAGTACAAGTAGAAACAATTTCAACCCAGAAAACATGGAGGAAAGTCAAAGAAGCCAATGTGGCCCCCACAAATCTTATTGAAGATCTAAAGAAAAGATATACACAGGAGGTAGAACCAGTGAAAAATATCTAACAGCTAGCTCTGTTTACAAAGGTGGCATCAGGAAAGCTAAAGTTCCAAATGCACTGAATAAAGTAAAGTATAAATAAAGTAAACTGAAAGCAGAAAAAAATATGTCTGTCTCTCTGTTGGATATCTTCAGAATAAAAGCAAAGGGACCCTTATACCAACAATGCAGATAATAATAAGCAATGAAAAGGCAAACTATTTAGATTCATTCTTCAATGTTGCACCAGGTGATTGTGAAGAGCAAAACGAAAATACAGAACTGATGCTTGAATAGAAATATGATCAGGGAATATGTCTTTTATTCCAATCATTGGTCCTATTTTCAAAATGGAAAAAAGACAGACTCGTGTTAACATTGAGGAAGATTTTAAATCAGTAAACATTTTGAAAACAAGCAGTAGCAGTAGGAGTTTTTAACATCAGGTCTTGCCCAACTAATCTTATTGTTTGATCAGATATCTTTCCTAGTAGCTTGTGCAAATGTTATTTACAATATGCAAAATATCTTAATTTGGGCGGAAAAATAAAGCATTTTAAAACATTTTAAAAATGACATCCTAATTAACAAGCCACTTTAGCGCTATCTGGCATGGCAATTCAGTTGATATATAAGGTGGCTTGAAAAATTACACTCATTGCTTCCTCCTCAAACTGGAACGGGAGCTACAAAATTCAGTTGTTGGTATTATAATCTTCAATTGTTATTTCTTTAAATTGATGATGGGATGGGGGAATGCTTATCAAATATGCAAATAACACAAAATTCAGTTGAATACAGAAATAACAGGGTTATCTTGATAGATTGCCAAACCGAGCTGAAAATAGCAAAATGAAATTTAACAGAGACAAATAGAAAGCTATTCATTTAGGATAAAGAAGGGAAATGTGAGATCAGTGTTGATTCCTGGCAACTTCCTGGACAAATCAATGCAGTTTTCTTGGCAAGATTTTTTAGAAATGGTTTTCCATTGTTTATTTCCTTGGGTTGAGAGAAAGAGGGACTGGCCCAAGATCACCCAGCTGGCTTCCTTCCTCAAGTGGGACTAGAACTCTTGATCTCTCAGTTTAGCTTGGTGCCTTAACTACTAAATTAAACTGGCTCTCCTAATAGCATTATTGGAGATTAAAGGTGGCCTGTAGGATAGCCAGTTGTAAATCACATTATGTTACAGATATTTAAAGGTAAGTGCCAGAACTAGTTGGCAGCTAAAGATGGGGTGAAGCCAAGAAGTAAACAAGAGATCAGAACAGGAGCAATGGCAGACTGTAGTAACATCTATGAGTCAAAGCATGTCCAGTATTAGGAAAGCACTATGCATCTGAAGTCCAAGATCTGAGCCAGAAACTAGGTCAGGAAGTCATGTCAACAGGCAAAAGACTTATGCCAGAGTGAAAGGTAATGTCTGGAGCAGAAACCAGGCAGGAAGAGGGGAGTTACATGAGAACATCCCACTGCAAAGACTGGAAACATTGTCTTCCTAGGACATCATTAGATTAATCAAATATATCCTGCTTCCTGCCAGAACTCCATATTGAAGTGAGGATATTGGTAACTAGAAAATACATGAGCCAGGAAATCCAATTGCCAGAAATCTGTCAGTTACACAAACTGTAGCTTCTGACCTTTCTTTTTCCTCAGCAAAGAATGGAACAAACTGATTTGCATGTTGTTGAAGTGCTGAGCTCACCATATGTTCATAACATATTTTTGTGGCAAATCCTTAACATGCAGTTCTTATGATGGAAATGAAAGGGCAGTTAAGAAAAACCTCACAAATAAGAGGCACTAAGAAGGTATATGTATAGAATAGAATTCTTTATGGGCCAGGTGTGATTGGACACACAAGGAATTTGTCTTGGTGCATATGCTGTCAGTGTACATAAAAGAAAAGATGCATTCATCAAGAATCATAAGGTACAACACTTAATGATAGTCATAGGGTACAAATAAGCAATCAAATCATATTACGAAATGGTCAATATAAATCATAAGGATACCAGCCACAAGGTTACAGTCATAGAGTCATAAATGTGGGGAGGTGGGTGATAGGAACGATGACTAGGTTAATAGTACTGCAGCCTTAGTAAATAGTTTGACAGTGTTGAAGGAATTATTTGTTTAGCAGAGTGATGGCATTGGGGAAAAAATTGTCCTTGTGTCTTGTTGTTCTGGTGTGCAGTGCTCTATAACGTTATTTTGAGGGTAGGAGTTAAAACAGTTTATGTCCAGGATGTGAGGGGTCTGTAAATATTTTCACAGTGACATTGGACATCAGTTAACTATTGATTTGTAAGATCCAGGATCATAAAACCAGAATCAAAAAAGTTTTGGGGAAGTGAAGAAACTCATGCTGTGGTCTTAGGACCCTGGATCATTTGGGATAGGGAGCAGTCCCTGTGGATTTTACTCCACTGGCCATTGCTGACTGTAGGGGGCGCTGCTCATCATTCCAGGGTCAACCTGGAAACAAGGATAAATTTTCTGACTGTGAGAACAATCAACCAATGAAACAGAAATTCGTACAAGGTCCCTTCCAACTCTGTAAATATGTAATCTGTGTTTTAAGGCCACTGAGCCAGCCCTATCCAAAGACATTTCCACATTCATGTGGCCAGCTTGATGTCCCAGAGCTTTGTTACCTTCCCACCGAAGTGATGCCTATTTATCTACCTGCATTTGCATGCTTTCGAACTGCTAGATTGGCAGGAGCTGAGGCGAGGATGGGAACTCACCGTGTCACGTGGCACTCGGGTCTCGAACCTGGACGGCCACATTTCCAGCTGACAGGCCCAGCATCTTAACCACTGAGCCACCACTCTGCCTATTTGGGATGTGGCAGCAGAATCCTACCCCCTCACCCACCCCAATCATCCCAATTTCTCAATATTTCTAACTTCGGGGGGAAGAAAACCATAGGAAGCAAGGTTACAGGCTATGATAGCCACCTTGTTAGAGCAGATTGGGTTCCTTTTCTCGGTCATCCAGTCTACTTACATAGAACGCATTTCCAATTGCGAAGATGCCCAATGCTACGGTGGTATAGAGAGTTTTGTTCTGCTGCCACGAATAATTGGAGGTCGTCATTTGCCTGCAGGGCTGTCTTTCTGAGGGAATCTTCCATCGCTGAAAGAGACCTGGAACCACAATTTATCAGGAAGGAAGATTGTCAATAACGCACTTCAATAAACCATGGATGAAAAGAAGGCCAAGCCTGCAATAAGAAGGATCTTGCTTCCATGACAACCAGTTGACTGGCCTAAAATGACAATGATTGACATCACACACATCCAGCAAGCTGGCTGGGGAATTCTGGGAGTTGAAAGTCCACAAGTCTTAAAAGTAGTCAAGGTTGGACACCCCTTAAAGTTAGTCTCAAACACTGGCTCACACAACGGTAGCCTTCTTCTCAGAAACAGATGGTCAGAATAAAATTCATGCATCCATTTTCATTCCCTTCCGATTAATCTGAGCATCTATAAGTCATTAAATATATTATGAAACAGATGGTTTCCTGCCAGCAGGGCCAAGATTGCTTAAGCTACAGTTCCCAGGGTGCCGTGTGCAAGTGGGAACATGTAATAGCAAACCTCAGGTTCATGCTCTCTCCCTCTTATCTATCACACGGTTAGAGTTTAAAATGTTTACCTTAACTGGCCTATTATGTTCAATTAAAAATAGAAAGAATAACTTTAATTCTTTGGGGTTGCCTGCAAGAAGTAAAGAAATATGCACAAGGTGTGCTAAACAACTGTTCAAGGCAATGCATGATAATCTACGATCTGAGTTCAGAGTTCTAATGAAACAGAATTTAGACAGGAGGCGCCTTTGTGATCCTCTTATTATTTTAATTATCTTAATGTGGCTTCTTTAACAGTGTCTTAAATGCTGCATTTCACCCATTTCTTGCTAGGTAACAATTATGACTTGGTAGTTTATTATTACAAGTAACAACTTCAATTGTTCCATATAAGACATAGAGAGCAAATAATTGAAATAAGATCAGGATAGTTTTATATGCAATCGTTAAATTTTATCCATTTCTTTCTCAATTGGTGACATTTGGCAAACAGACACATTGTTCTGGGAGATAATAGTTTTAATCTATAAAATCTAAACATATAGACAGACTGCATTTGTCCAACACTCTCTATGGCTATGCACCAGTGGTGAAATCCTGCCGGTTTTGTCCGGCTCGCGTGTACTGGTAGTGATAGCGACGCGTGTTTCGGCGAACTGGTAGCGGTGGCAGCAGCGCAAGGCTCCGTCAATCCATCCGGACGTTGTTACTTTCTGGTTTTTAACCCGTCTGCGCATGCCAGAAGATCAAAAATCGGACATGACGGAGCACACAGTATTGAACCAGTAGGGAAGGTAAGTAGATTTCACCCCTGCTATGCACTGAGACGTAACTCAAGAGGCCCAGTATAACCAGGGAGAACAAGCATTGATAGAATACAGGAAGTCCTCAACTTACAACCACAACTGAGCCTAAAATTGATGTTGTTAAATGAGAAATTTGTTAAAGTGAGTTTCGCCCCATTTTACGACTTTTCTCATTTGTTAAATGAACCATTGCAGTTCTTCAATTAGTAACACAGTTGTTAAGTAATTCTAGTTTCCCCATTGACTTTGCTCGTCAGAAGGTCGCAAAAGGGAATCACACGAGGACACTGTGACCGTCATAAGTATGAACCCATTGTCAACCAACTGAATGTAAATCATGTGACCATAGGGATGCTGCAATGGTCATAAGTGTGAAAAACAGCCCCAAGTCATTTTTTTTTGTGCCGTTGTAACTTCAAACAGCCACCCTTTGAACTGTTGTAAGTCGAGGACCACCTGTATACAACTCACAAATACCAACAAAGGTTGGCTTATTGAGGAATAAGCCAAGTTTCCAAGAAAACCCCAAAACAAACCACAATGACAGACAGCTTCCACGTCTCTTTTACAAGCCCTGTTCTGAAACTTCGGAAGAAGTTTGGCTTCTCTGGAGTGGAAAAGTGGCATTTTGCAAAGACAAGGAACAGCTGGAAGTTTTCTTTTTAAAACAAACAAAGACGGATTTCAGTCCCCAAAAGTGCTTTTCTAAAAAGGCAAATGGTCTTTCTTTAGGTATTATTTCCCTCCTTAAAAACATTTCTGCTTCTCCTCCCAAGAAGCTTCTTTAGTTCAACTTAGCACTTCACAGAACTGAAGGAGCTTCTCGGAGGAGAAGCCAAACTTTTTGCAAAGGGGCAAAAAAAAGAAAGAAAAAGAAATCTAAAGAAAGTCAGGTCGCCTTTTGGAAAAGCACTTTTGGGACAACCGTGACCTGGATGATTGACAACTTAGATGATTGACAACCTGGATGATTGACAGCCTCCACTGAAATTTAGCCATGAATTTCAACCTGGGCGATGTAGCAACAGCCCAACTTCAGGGCAAAGACAGAGCAGGACATTCACCTGATATTCCTCCCCCAAACTAGGTTGTTGCAAGGAGGCTCCTCCAACCTGGCGCCCTCCAGGGCTGCTCAATTTCCCCCTCCATCTGCCCACCCCCGGCCTAAAGCAAGTTCCCCACCACCCACCCACCACCCGCTTTTCTCCAGCTTCCTCCCCAGGATGGGATCCTGGAGCAAAAGCTGCCCCGGGCGGACGGGCACCCAACTTCCCTCCTGCGCCTGTCAAAACGACCTTGGCGTCGAAAGAGGACGGGCAAAGAAAAAACGTTCAGCGGAACCTGCGGAACTCGCGGCCACTGGATTTCGCTCGGGAGATATGAGGGGGGGGGATTTCCCAGCTTTGGGAGGCGGGCTGGGATGAGGACCACTAAAGAAGGGTGGTAAAGTA
>JANHFK010003368.1:13908-31237 GCA_036250565.1 Sibynophis collaris | reverse complement strand
TCTAGGAGGACACTTTTCGAGGGAGGACAGAACTTGGAAAAGGAGGACTGTCCTCCCTAAAGGAGGACGGTTGGTCATCTTAATATTATGTACATATCTTGTCACAGAATACCAGTATGTCCAATGTGATGTCAGAGAGCCAGATTGGTGTAGCAGTTAAGGTACGATGCTAGAAACTGGGAGGCTGTGAATTCTAGTCCCCCATCTTAGGTACAAAGCCAGCTGGATGATCCTTTTTTTCTCAACCTTAAGAAGCTGGCAATAGCAAACCACTTCGGAAAATCTTACCAAGAAAACTGTACCCTCTCCCAAAAAAGTTTGGTCAAATATACAGGTCATCCTTGACTTATGACCACAATTGAACCCCAGATTTCTCTTGTTAAGTGAAACGTTCTTATGACCTTTCTTGCCGCAATTTTTAAATGAATTATTGCAGTGAATAAGTTAATAACCACGTTGTTAAGCGAATCTGGCTCGCCCATTGACTTCGCTTGTCAGAAGGTCGTAAAAGGGGATTACAAAAGATAAAAAAATTTGTGTATAATTGTATGTAAACGTAGAAATGTAATAGGTATATCCAATAAACTAAAAAAGATTTCAAGGAATAAAAATAAATAGAAATATTGGAAAATGGAAATGAACGATGGAAAATAATAATGTATGGATAATACCAGTTGTGATTGATGTTTGCACAAGTTTACGTATAAATATATGTATCTATGAGATTGGAGAACAATAAAAAACTTTTTACCAAAAAAAAGTGGGGGGGAATCATATGACCTTGGAATACACAGCAACGGTCATAAAGATGAATCAGTTGCCAACCCTCTGGATTTTGATCAGGCGATCGTAGGGATGCTGCCAAGGTCGTAACTGCGAAAAACGGTCATAAGTCACATTTTTCGGTGTTGTTGTAACTTTGAACAGTCACTAAATGAACCGTTGTAAGTCGAGGACTACCTGTACTTTACATCAACAGCACAATCATCCTGTAAATAAGTCTCTCTTTGCAAGCAACAAACTTGGATGCATGTTCACTTGATAAACGTTATTTATGGACAGTTAATACAGGTAGTCCTCAACTTAGGACCACAATGGAGCCCAAAATTTATGTTGCTAAGCGAGAAATTCATTAAGTGAGTTTTGCCCCATTTTGCAAACTTTTCTTGCGACAATTGTTAAGTAAATCATTTCAGTCGTTAAATTAGCAACACGGTTGTTAAGTGAATCTGGCTTCCCCATTGACTTTGCTTGTCAGAAGGTTGCAAAAGGGTGGTCACATGACCCCTGGACACTGCAACCGTCATAATTCTGAATCGGTTGTCCCGCACGCAAATATAAATCACGCGACCATGGGGATGCTGCAATGGTCATAAGTGTGAAAAATGGTCGCAAGTCAGTTTTTTCAGTGCCTTTGTAACTTCGAATGGTTATTAAGTGAACTGTTGTAAGTCGAGGACTGCCTCTGTACCAGTATAAAATAGTATTCAGTACTAGGATTAACAACCATAATATATAAAAACCAACAGCAACAGGTAAATTTTTTCATAAAGAGAAATTTCTGTTACACAGTTGATTGTACTTACCCCTTGATGGACCTGGCGCTGCAGTACCGTGCCGGCCCCCGCCACCCGCCCAGCCTGCCCGTGGAGCTGCCCTGCGCTTCCGTCTGCCAGAGGTTCCTGCTGGCCTTCACAGGCGGCAGCGACTCCCTTTGGCTGCTGCTGGACTCCACGGGGGGCCCCCACCTCCCCCTGGCCCTCAGCAGCCCCTCGGCCTCCAAGCCGGGCAAGAGGCTGGTGGCGGCCCTGCAGCAGCTGCTCCAGAGGTGCCTGGGCCGGCCGGAGGTGGCCGTCCGCCTCCAGGGCCTGCTGGGCCTGCAGCACCTGGGCAAGGACCCGGGGCAAAGCGACGGCGTCTGCTTCAACGTGGTGGCCACGGTCGGCAGCGACGGCTCCCCGCAGCAGGAGCCGGCCCCGCCCACGTTGCAGGAGCCGGCCTTCAGCTGGTGGGAAGTGGAAGACGCAGCGCTGAAGAGCGAGCTGCTCCGGAGGCTCCACACCGCTTCCTTCCTCCCCATTTACAGCTAGGTTCTCTCAGCCGAGGGCTGCGCCAGAAATCAAAGCCGCCCCGAGGTCTGGCCCCACCAGACGCAGGACGGGTCTGGGATGCCTCTTCTCCCAACGATGCCCTTCCTCCCTCCCCTGCTGTGAAGCAACGGGGGGCAGGGAAGGCCAAGCGGCCCTGGCAGCCTTTGGAAGCTTTACGGCTATTGATAGGCGGTTGGATTAATAAACACCTCTATGTCATTGTGGCTCCGCTGTGTTCCTTGCAGGGAGAATGTAAGATTGGAAAAGGTTCCCAGGCCCTCGTGGAATGGCCTTTCCCCGCGGCCACTGGCTCTGCTCAGCAAGGCCGCTTTCCCTGGGTTCCCTCTTCATTTCAGGCCAAAGATCAACTCCCTGCAGAGACCTGGGCAACAGCCCGTCCCCACCTACTTCCTCAAACGTGTTCACGGCCTAGGAGAACTTCAGGACTGTCCTAGGAATGGGATGGCAGGGAGGCTTCCGTTCTCTCTCCACAACAAGAAGAGGGACCCTTAGCTGGACAGCCCCACACAAAGAGCTACTTGGGCTCTGGGCAGGAGCCTCCCTTGTCTGGCCTGGGCTCTGGGCTGCATTTAGAGAGGGTCCCAAGTGTGGTCAGAGTAGCAAACGTAAAGGGAGGCAAAGGGATAGCAACAGATCCCCAAATCCAGGCACCACAGAAAACTCTTCCTTTATAAGGACCTCCATGATTTAATCCCGGTGGCTAAAATAAGCTGAAAACAGCCCTATCTGGCTACTGTTTTTTTTTTTGAAGATAAAATCCAGATGCTTCACCTGGAGCTTTCTGTTCTTGAGGAAGATGCCCAGAAGACCTCCAGGGGGTGAGGAGCCCCTTCTCGAAGGACGACACGGCCAGAGCTGGCAGAAGCTGCGTCAGGCAACAAAGTCCCAGCATAATCAAGGAAGTTCTTGGGGGAGCTGAGCAACCTCCCATCCGCCCCTCCTCATTTGGAGCCACTTTTAGGCCAAGGAGGGGGAGTGGCTGCTGCACACAGGACCTCAGCAAAGGTGTTGCTCTTGACTGCCGGAAGCCTCAGGGAAGGCTCAGCCAACGAGGCCCCCAGCTTTCAGCTGGGTGAAGGAGCGTGTGGCTGGCCCTGCCCGGGGGGGCCCTTGAGGGCAGACTTGACAAAGACGATGGCAGCCAGCTCTTTGCAGAATTCCTCCAGCACAATCACCCCCTCCAAGAGCATCTGGTGGCCGACCCTGTGAAGAGATCGCGGGCAAGACAAAAAAGGCATTTTCCTCTTCTTAATCAGCTGCCCTTCCCTCTCACGGCTGACAAAGGCCTCTGGGTAAGGCTCAGCTTACGGTTATGATGACTACTCTTGCATCGGCCCCAGAGGCCTCAGGCTGGGCACTCTTTCTCCCACTCCCACTCCCACTGCTCTTTGAACACAACTGCTGCCATCGAGGCGACCTTCTCCAGGCCAGTTTCTGCACACCATCGGGGTGCTTTGTCTTGGCCATCAACTTTGGAAGCCACGCAGTGCCCGGAAGGGCCTGAAAGGGCTCCATGCAAGCAAAATCTTTGAGCTCTGACCCAAACCAAAGGAAGAACCACCCCGTCCTCTCTGGCCCACTTACGGGTGCTCGTCTGACACCAGCCCCATGAGCTTTCTCCGGACCAGCAGCAAGTTGGCGGAGAAGTCTGTGATCCGATGAGCTGTGTGCATCAGGCTGCCAATCACCTGGCAGGAGAGAGAGGGCAGAGAAGCCTCTCAGCTGCAGCAGTCCGAGAGGACCTGGCTGGCCGCCTCTTGAATCGCCTGCAGAAGCCGCTCACGGCCCCCGTTTCCCACCCTGTGCTTGACACACCAGGCCAAACGTTACCCTGATCAGCACCGAGAAGAGGGTCCGGCAGCCAGGGGCCAAAGGGAGGTAGGGGTCCAGAAGGAACTCGTGGAGGTGAGGGTGGGGGAAGAGGGCCAAGCGGGACAGCATCGACGTCACCTGCAGGTTCACTGCATAGGGCTGCCATGGGGGGAAGAGACAAGAGTTCCCTGATGCAGCAGCTCATTCACAATCGGCCACTGGCAGCAGCTTCCACCCACCACCCACAAGGGAAGGGAGCGGGAGGCAGTTGCTGCCTGCGACAATGGCTGCACTGCACCAAGTTCTTCACCTAGGAAGGGCCGGAGGACAGGCCCAGGGTGTCCCAGGACCCCTTTTCCTTGAAGCTGTCACCAAAGCATCCTCCGTATTGGAGACCGAGGATGCTCTCCCAGGCTGCTTCCCTCAGCCTCCTACCTGGTGTAAGATCTGGGCCAGCCGGTCGAAGAGCACCTGCAGGAAACGGCCCTCGTAAAACTGGGGTCCCGCAGGGCTGGCCTTCTGGGGCGGATGAACCTGGGGCCACGTCCAGTGTGCAACATTCGCACAGCATTCTTGAAACTGCAAGAAGGGAGAACTGGTTGGATTTTGGACGGTCTGGATGTTTATTCTTTTGTAACCAAGTTTTCTATTTTGCCCATTTCTGTATGACTTTTGTAAAAAGATTTACAAGATTTTAAGTGACCCACAAAATGCAGAACGGTGCTGCTGCACAGCCCAGAGGCCCCTCCCTGCTGCTGGGCTCCCCAAGCCCTCCATGTGAGGTGGGAACCCACATCTTCAGGAAAGAGTCAACGCCTCCCACCACACCTGGAAGCTCAATGGGCAACCAGCTCAATGACGGTCACATTGCATTTCGGTCGTCAATCATTGCAATTAACTCTGGACCCCTGGAGTTCAGAAAAACAAATCAATTGCTTGTTTAGGATGCAGCACGGGGAGAGTATCAGAGGACTCACCAGTACTTTAGCATCATGGACGTAAGTGTCATATCCTGCCTCCTCCAGATACGGGGAGGTCTTCACTTCACTTGGCACTAAGCAAAGGAAGCTGGATAAAAAACACACACACACACGAAGAAGATGGTGGTCAGAGCTCTGCAGAACTGCACTTCCTGTCTGGTCAGCCTTCGTCCTTTCTGCCCAAGCCCACCTTGACCCCACCATGCCCCGAAGGTGGCTTGCTTTGGGCTCCCTTTGGGCTCTGTTCATTTCCCCGCTGGATAAAGTCTCCAGGCTGAATGACAACCAAGCCACGGGAGACGGGTGCCATAGGTGCTTTGCCTCCAGGCATCCCCGGAAGTCGGCTCTACAGAAGGCGCTGGGTTTTCTGCCTGCCCACCTTTCAGTACTTGGGCTGCCAGGCAATTTGCCACTGGCCTCCTCAGAGTTGCTTGCAAGCCCCCAGGGAGTTTGAGAAACGCTGCCTTCAGGCAAATGTGCCTTTTGCTTTGCCATCTCTTATCCCCTCACATTTATATATATACTTTGACTTGAGCGCTCTGGGATTTGGGACCCTGAAGTAGCGGATGGAAATTAAAACCAACACATACGTGGATGCAGTTTTATTTTTTTTATCCTTTTTTAAAATAAATAGCTCAAGTGGTGAACATGCCTAATATTCCTTCATCCTCCTGTTTTCCCACAAGACCCCTGTGAGGTGAATTGGGTGGAGAGTGTGTGACTGGCCCAACCAATCAGCCTTCCTGCCTAAGGTGGGCTTAGAATTTTACGGTCTCCCGAGTCTAGCCGGCTGCTTTAACCACTACAGGTACTCCTTGACTTATGACCAAAATTGAACATGGAAAGTTGTTGCAGTCGTTAAGCGAAGTGCCCACATGGTCAATGTTGTTCAATGCCTGCAACCTGAGCTTGTCCTGTTGTGGCTATTTAAGTGACCACATGGGGGTGTGAGAAGTCCGGAGTCCAGCAGCATGTGGGAACCTGCCATGGGTCAGGAGGGGTTGCCTGCCTCAGCACACTGATGCACGGGCCGCCTCACTGCCCCCTCCCCCCTGCAGGCAGGCCCTCTCCTTGCAATGGCTCGGAAGGCAAATGGCGACCCCAGGGCACGTGGCAACTGATTGTGCGACCGCAGAGAAGGCAGCGCAATGTTTTATCAGGCCCGGAAGAACTTTATGGGCTGTAAAGCACCAGTTCTGTGACCGTCGTTATCCAAGCAGACACGGGTTACGGACTACCTGTAGACCAAGCTGCCTCTTTCACAAGCTTATGCATAACACTCTCTTGCACAACACCCTTCCGATGTCCATAGATGCAGAGACCCAAACTTGGTAGTGCAGGCAGTATCTCTGAACCATCTTGCATGCAGAGGTCTTGCATCTTCATATTCCAAATAGAGATGCAAGCAACTCCACAGACGCCGTACCTGCTGACTGCCTCCTTCACATCCACAGGCCCCTCTGGCTGGCCAGGCCCTTCCTCTGGAGCCAGAGTGGCTGCTTTGCTCGGCCTCTGGAGCACGGCTGCTGGGAGCCCATCTGCAAAGTAAGGATCTTCCTCTAGGTCTCTGCAGGGAGAGGAGGAAGCCAGCCTTGACCACGTTTTCAAAGTTACACTTAAATGAGCAAAAACACAACGTTTAATGACAAAAGACCAACTTCAGTATTGCTGCCTCAGGAAAGGGGAAGAGACAGGCAGCAGGTGCTGGTCTGCAGATCAACCCTGGGGATCCACGCTCATCAGCTGCTGCTTGAGCACAAAGATGGTGAGGTCAGCCCACTCCCTCCCCTCCCCCCCTCTCCTCTTTCTCCCCTGCACCCGCCTTAGACCGTAAGCTAGAGGGCGGGGAACAGGAAACAAAGGCCAACTCTGTGTCGCAGGACCACCAAAAAAAGAAGATTTCAATCCATCAAAAGTGGCTCTTATTAACAAAAAGGGCCAGCCTGAGGAGGCTTTTCCTGGTCAATTGCAGCAAACGTGGCGGCCACCAGATGCCCCCGGCTCCTCCCCCCAGTCACTTACAGCCCCTCTTCGCAAAACTCTTGCTCCGGGACGGCCAGGTCTTCCTGCCCAAGTGGGCTTCTCAAGACGTAGCTGCGCTCCTCCAGGTGGCCCAGCACCAGGCTCTGTAGGATGCGCTGGTCAGGAAGCCAAACCAGCTCCTCAAACAGCCGGAGGGTGGCCACGCTGATCTGCAGCAAGGAGGAAGGTGTCAACGGCTGGCCTCGGGGGAAAGTGGCCTGGCGGGTCCCAACGGCCGAGCCGAGGGACACGGACACCACAGAGGAGAGGAGAGCCGGCTGTTAGCTAGCTTTCTCCTCATGCTCTGCTATGGTTTAAGTCAGTCGCAAGACGGGGTCTTGGGGGATTCCCAATTCTCAGGCAAAAGGCCCCCCATCCCCACCCCTACAGGAGGGCTTCCATTTCCTGGCTGACCCTGGGGACTGCAAAGCTCGGCTCTCGCTTCAAAGCCTCGGGGCCTCAGTGGGGAGGAAAGGCTGCTTCGCAGGTGCCGTCAGCTACCTGTGGCAGAGCTAACTCCAGGCATTGAAAATATCGATGGCTTATACTGCACGGCCGCCATTGCAGCTCTGGCAGAAGGGACACGGAGGCTCACCTCGTCCGACGGATGGCTGCAGTTCTCAACCAGCTGTGAGCAGAGGTTGGCTGAATCGCTGGGCCCGGCGGGATCCACCTCTGCTCCCAGCAGAAACCCAACCAGCTGCTGGAGGAGGGCAGGAGCACGGACCCGTCTCACCAGGCCTGTCAGGATGGCTACTGAAAAGAGAATCCCAGAGTCTGACCTGCCAAGAAAGGACCCACTGAGCAAAAAAGGGCTGGCTTGGCTGTGCTCCCCTTCAGAGGTCCCTGGCAACGTGACCCGGGCAGCCAAGGGTCCGCTCAGCCCAGACTCACATTTGCAAGAGTTGAGGCCGCAAGGTTTCCAGGAAGAGCCTCCGGCCCACAGTCGTGCTCAGGGCGTCTCCAATGACCTGATGGGGTGCACAGCCACAATTAACCAGTCCTCCCAGCCCACCAATCCCCCAGAGGGCAGTCATAGGAAGAAGAGGAAGGGGCCCCAGAGGGAACAGGGGGGGAGGTTTCTTACGGGATGAGCCTGTTTCATGAGACAGTCACAAAAATCCAGCCAGCCAAAGAAAGCCTCTAGGCTGGGTTTTCCTGGGAAGGAGCTTTCCTCAGCCGAGGTGTCACTCTGAAGCCTGCAAGTTCAAAATAGAGGAGGCTCAACCCAAGGACACCTGATCGTGCTGGCATCCTTTTGCTGCGAGGGGGAGAAAAGAAGAACCAAACTCGGAGCAATGGGGGGTTTTCATACTCATGTTTGCCATGCTTGCCAATATATTCCTCCCCGGAAGTGCCTTTGTGAGGCTGGCCCTCAGCCATTCTACTAAGATAGCTTTGCACTCCTTGTCTGATCTCAAACCACCACATTACACAATTTGTCCTTCCACTTGGATTTGCAACACAGATAAGGTGCTGAAGAACAAGATGCAAACCACAAAGGTGAGAACACCTTGAATAGGTGACAATGTAATCTGTCTCCCGATGTAATTCCCCAGATAAGCAGTGTGAATCTAGTTCTTATCCTGCCTCTTGAACAGGAAAAAATAGAAGCCAATCAGGTCAGTTATTATTTAATAGAGCCCCAGGAAGCCTTAAAGAAAGTGGACACATTTAGGGTACATATAGGTAGTTCTCAACTGACAACAGCAATTGGCACCAGAATTTCTGTTGCTAAGCAAAGGGGTCGTAAAGTGCCACTTAGCATCACTTAGCAACACCTGCAGTCCTGGTGGCTGTCCTTAACTGAATTCCACAGGCTTCCCAGGATCAGTCAGTGGGGAAACTGGCAGGAAGTTGCAAGTCCAATGCAGGTTCAAAGATTAAGGGGTTGTTGCCGACTTAGGGGTAGAACAAGGGAGGCGTGAGGGTGAAGGGGAGGAGGCACTGTGAGAGGCAGAGGGTACATAAGAGTGTGCAAGAGTCACAGCGAGGGCCAAGGAGAGTCAGTGACTGCGCAGGGAGGGTCAGGGAGAGTGCAGCAAAAGGTTGGGGAGGGTGCAAGGTATGTGGAAAGTGGGGCACAGGTTGGAGACAGTGAGAGTGGAGGTGCAACAGGTGCAACAGGAGTCACAGAGGGTGCACAGGGCTATGTTAGGATGCAGCACGGATTGGGGAGGGTGTGCAAGGAAGGAAAGAGGGCGTCACACAGATAATCAGAGAAGAGTCAGGATGGCAAGGCGGTGCCAGTCGGGGAAGGTGCGAGAGTAGAGTCTGGGTTGGGGAATGCGCAGGGAGGCTCTGTGGGGTGTAGAAAAGGCGCAGTGGGAGGTTGGGAGGGTTGAGGGAGCAACACAGGTGCGGAAATCTCAGGGGCAGAGATTGTGGGCTCAACACTTTAACAGCTTTGTACCTCCACTGGACCGGTGGAAGCGTGACAATGTCAGCAGGGTTGGTGGAAACGGGGATGGCATTGTACAGGGAGCAGAGATAGTCGGATAGCAGAAGGCACAGCATGCGGTCTTGGGCCAAGGCCTGGGCAGCGGCTGGATGGTCCACACTGGTAAGAAGCAGCAGATTCTCTTGGGCTTTTAGCACAACCTTCTTGTTCTGCAGGGAGGAAAAATAACACAATTCCTGCAGCCTCCAGTCCTCCTCCTCCACTCCATGTGTGGAAGGGAAGAGTCAGGGAGGGAGAAGCTCATCCTATCTGCTCTGACCTTCACCTGCCCCAGGGCTACCAGACTGATGGTTTCATACCTTGCTCTTACATAAGCCAATCAGAGAAGTCACCAAATTCAGCACGGAAGCAGTGGGGTCCCCTCTGAGTGGTTTCTCTGGACACAGCCCTCTGCCCTGTTCTTCAGAAGGGGGCACGGTCTGGCCAGAGGTCATGCTTGGCTTAGCTGCCAATCCCAGCGAACCAACATTCTGGCCCTTGAAAGAAAAGGGGAGAGGAAGGAGAGGGCAGGTCAGGTCAAGATCTAGTGACAAATCAAGCATTTGGTTCTAATTTTATATAACTCTTGTAACTGTTTTTATGTTTAATTTTTTATCATTAGTAAGCCGCTAAGAGTCGCCTTCACAGTGAGATGGGCTGTCATATACATGTAATAAATAAATAAATACAAATAAGGTCAACAAGATGCAATACTCTGGTCTTGCAAGAATGATTGGACATAACAATCACTGAAACCCTCCAAACAAAATGGACCAGTTCTAGTTCCTAAAACAAATCACCCAGTAACCCCAAATCCATACAACCAAAAGGAAAAAAATAATAATCCAGGCAATTCGAGCCAGAATGCACATGCTGAGAAAACATCTAGTCCTTCCAGCACAGAAGAATCAGAGGGGACACAAAAATCCAGTAAAGGCCCCTTCAAAACGGAAAGAAGCAGGCAGTGACAACGAAGAAGCCTTTCGAATCCCACACTCAGTTGCACAGTAGTTGTGTCCTCTGAAGTGCATAATCTGGAGCTGTCTAAGGCTGCCACTGCAGGAGCAAGAGGAGCTGTAGCCCAAACGTGGCACCACCTTCTTTTCCACCTGCAAACCTTATGGCAACCAAGCCCTGCATCGTCTGTCCCTGTAGAGGAGCACAGAAATGATTGTGGAGACGACACCTGAAGACTATGAGCAAAACGGAATTAGAAAAACAGGACAGAATGAGAAAGAAACAAATGCTTTGCCTTGGCTCTCTTTGGTATCAGAGGGAGGGAAGAAAAAAATGCTGTCAGGCATTCAAAGTTCAGTTGTTACAATCTGTCTCAATAAAATAGAATTCCAATTATTTCTTGTGATGTTTGTTTTCTGTCCCGGCCTAGCCTGGCAGGGCTGATCCACAGTGTGAAAAGGATTAGTGCACCCAACAATCTCTTACCTCTAGGACGTATGGCAGGAGAGCAGGTTCCTGCTTGATTTTGGTACACAGAACAGCAATAAACTGCAACACTTCCTTCTCGGGCTCAGGGCCCAATGCATCACCCTGAAGCCGAATAAGTTTCTGCAAAAAAAATGGAAAGATGGGGAAAAATCAGTAAGCATCAAAGATGCTTTAGAAATACCTCAGAGCTGTTAAAGCTGGACACATTTCCTAGTCACTAAGAAGTAGCTCCCTTGGCAGAACAGTTGATCTTCAAAATGAACACAGAAATTGCTGAGTTCCTAAAAAAGGCCCTCACCTGAACAGGCCGGTAAACATTGAAGTAATGCATGAGAGGACTCTGCATCTGCCCCAGCAGGCGGCTGAAAAAGAGAAGCACCTGTGACCTCATTCCCGGAGGATACTGTAGGAAGCAGAGAAAGAAGGCTCACATTAGGAAACGTTTGTTAAAACTTTCCATCAAAGACCAAATTACTTGGCTGTCTTGAATGCTAATGGAACACAGTGATCGTCTGCTGAACATTAAACTGAAAACAAGCCTCAGGATGTAGGTACAAGTCAAACACAAGCTCCACATGGTCTACTGTCTCTTTCTCAATGTACGTTTGGGACCCATCTTGTACAAATGTTAAATGTTAAAAAACCTACCCCAACTTATACATCTAGGAAATACCCTTGCTCTGTTTGGTTGAAGTTAAGTGGTTGCAGTGAGATTGGAGTATCCCCTTGCAAAGATTACACTTTTCCCCCTTTCCCTGGCTCTCCCCCTTGACCAGTCCATCAGTGTCCAATAGTTTGCCCTTTTGATGTTTTGGGAATTGCTTTGATGCTTGGCGCCTCTCGATGTAGTTTTGCATTCTGTTCCCAGGCCAGGTGTCCTTGGCGGCTGGCTTATTCAGGTTTAGCCCCTCTTGTTCTTGTCAGCCTGTCTGCCCTCCCCGTCCATTTGTTTTCCCCTCCCCATGCCCTAACTTTACTTCCCAAAATCCTGCCCTCCTCCCCGCATTTTATGGCAGGGTGCCAGAGAAATGAAGAAGCTGAAGATGGCAGACCTGACATGATCTTACTCTGATAAACGAAATTAATACAAATAAGACTTTTTAAAATCAAAGAGACAAAAATCCAAACAAAGCCCCAGGGAAGAATTTCTCTTCATGATTCGTCTGGAAGAGGAATGACCTATACTTGGACCTAGACTCTCTTCAGAGAAACCACTTTGGGAATTACCCCAGAGAGGCCAGAGTAAGAACGGGGCATTTCCAATTCGGAGAAGGAGGGCCTGGCCGGAGAAGCCCCACCTCGGCCTTCCCCAGGGCGCTGAGCGTCTCCAGGACTTTGTGCTGCAGCAGGAACTCCAGGCAGGGCCCCGTCTCGCCCTCCGGCTGCTGCTTCTCCTCGTAGACCAGGATGTCCAGCATCTGCTTCAGGCGCCACGGAATCTCCGTCTGCTTGGCCGGCCGGCCTTCGTCTGGGGCCAAAGACAAGGGCGGCGTCAGCGGCTCCGCCAGGTTCACCCGCCACCGGCTTCTCCCCTCCCCCCCCCACACTCCTCTCCTCCGCTCTCGGGCCGGGCTGGCGGCGGCTCCCGCCTACCGGAGGCCTCCAGGTAATAGTGGGTGACGCCCTTCCAGTGCTCCGTGAAGGCGGCCGGGAGGTCGAGGCGCGGCTCCTCCTGCAGCGGGAGAGAAGGCCCCGTCAGAGCGGCCCCCGCCGTCCCACACACGCCCGCGGGGGGGGGGGCACTGTTACAGAGAACTACACTTTTGGGATCCTGATATATGTCATACTTTAAGCAAAGAATCTTGGAGCATACCAACTTTGCCACATTGAACTAAACAGGCATATATTGTGGGAAACAGATGAACCCTCAAATAACCAGGCCCTGTAGTGTGTAGGGCTTTATACACAGCACTGTACCTGGAAGCATCATCTTGAATCATACCTGGAAGCAAAGAGGCAACCAGTGCAGCTTACTAAGCAGAGCTGATACATATGAGCATATTGAGGCATGCACATCACTGCTTGTGGCTCTGGTCCAGTTGGAGTTCCAATCTATGCAGACTGCATTGCAGTATTTTAGACCAGGTCATGAGTGGCTATCTGAAGACACTTCCTCTCCCAGTTTAAGATAATTATAAGTCTATATTTACATAAAAGATGACATCCAATGGGGATTTTATCATTCATATAGTGCCAAATTGATATCTGGTAATATCATCTTTAATTTAATATGAAAATAATGACAAATTACAACTGAGCTAATTTGCATTTATAACTAACACAATAAAGGAACTGATATATCCATATTTAGTGTTTGGATATTCATTGTAACATTGCAAAATAGTTAATTATTTCTGATTATTAAAAATCCATTCCTCATCATTAAGCATGTAATCAGAATGGCTGGAAAGATTTCTTTGCATTGTGGACTATATGTGTTGACTTTATCATTCTATTTTTGTACATTAACGTTTTTGTCAACGCAATGATTTCCAGTCTTATTAGGAGCTTATTAGCAGTTAAATCGTCCCACCTAACTTATTATCTAAAGGGCAGATTGCCAAAAAGGGAGAAATAGTGTTACCAAGGTCTCCAAAGGAACTATCAAATGTTAAATGTCATGATTTGGCTGTCATTTTTTTTTCTTCTGTTCAATTATATTCTCATACAACCCTAAGCCTAACCCTGCAGTATCTTAGCAAGGTTTTTCAGAAGGGTCTAAGACAACTTGCCATGACCAACTCACTACGGAAATCTTGCTGCAGCCAACTCACTGCAGGACAATATACCATGGACAACTCGCCATGGAACAATTCGCCACGGGACAAGAGTTACACGACTATCGAAGAAATAGTCAAATAGAATAATTAAAGGATGCCAAAGGAGCAACAAAATAAAATGTGAATGACAAAAATAAAAAAAAATTTTTAATTTTTTTAAAAATTATTTTAAATAATTAAATTGAATTGTTGAATTATCCCACATCAAGTTTCTCATGGTGAATTGGCCATGGTGAGTTGTCCCTCAGCTGGTTGACCATGGTGAGTTGGCTGAGGCAAGTTTTCCCCTTCTGTTTTCAGAAGTTGTTTACTGTTGCCTCTTTCTTAGGTCTGAGAGAAAGTGACTGGCCCCAGGTCACCCAGTTGGCTTCAAAACCCAAGGCAAGACTGTACTCACACTCTCTCAGCTTCTACCCTGGTATCTTACCCACTAAACCAAACTGGCTTTCATTGACTGTCTTAGAGTCTTGCTAAATATACAAGGGTAGGATTATATTATGCAACAGAATATAGTTCTCTTCTGGAGAACTGAGTGACAACTAAAAATGTGAACATTTAATTTTCCTTATTCTAATGTTCATGTTGAAGTGAGACTGGCTGAGCCAGTGGCAATAGTCAAATGAGGAATTAATCTGGAATCTCTATGGCGGCATAAGAGCAAAGTCTGATCCCTGCCCAAATGCCATTGGACTTTAGCTAGTCTGATGGGTGGACTTCAAATCCCAGAATTCCCCTCACTAACATGCTGGCCAAGGAATTCTGAAAGTTGAAGTCCACCCATATTAACATTGCTAACATTAATGTAAAGACACCTTCACCTTGAGCTTGATTCTAGGGGATGACACCTATACCATTTGCATTTGTCAACCAGTATTTTTTGTATTCTTAATTCTAGCTAAAAATATAAATAATGTTATAAATCACTGGCTAAATAATAACATGTTGATGCACCAAGCATATAAAAGTTTACTAAACAAGAACTACCCAAGGGCGGTATGTGTGTGTTACCTTGGGCTGCCATACATTTTATGGAACTTTAATTGAGTTTTATCAATAATGGCAGTGGGGAGGTGAGGCTTGTGAGACGGGCAGGGCATCAGGGAGGCAGGGCTGTGGCAGCCCTCCTCAACAGACCCAGTTTCTCATGTGGCCCCTTGGGAAAATTAATTGCTCTCCACCCCTGATCTAAAGCAAGGTGGACAACCTGCAGGCACAGGGTTCCATGTAAATCTTGAATTGGCTTTCCTGGATTGCTTCTGGTACTCCATCCAATTACAATTGCCAATTGGTGGTGGTACAAACAAGAAATATATGAACACTTGTAGTATAGACCCTAAAATACAAAGAAAAAACCGCCCACTAGACCTCAAAGTACAAAGAGAGAAATGTCTCAACTATACATATATTATCAGGCTCTGCCCTCTTTACATCATTGTCCTGTCCATTGGGAATATTACCTCCACCCAAAGAAATGGGTGCATCTAGGTTAACATTACTTCTGCTACTGTATCAGGCTATTCCTGTGTGTGCTGCATAACTTGGTGGGCATGGGGAGGAGCAGGCCCTGGAGAAAAGGGTAGCAAGTCATGCCCAATTGCCACAGGGAAAGTAATATTGCTGGTTCTTTCAAGCTGAAAAGTGGACTGTTCCAAGTTTCAATGAATAGATGGTGGAACCAGCAGGGCATATTTTGAAACTTGATCTCCATGGAGGGTTGACAAGGTTGACATAAGAGAGACCTTGAGTCAAGCTTAGGCAAAACAGGGCACTGAATGACCTCATTTCAAAGGTGAGGTAAGCAACCTCTGCCACGGACCCGGATGCTTTAACAATGTCCTGGTCTAGCCTATTCCTTCCCCTGGCCTTTGTTCATCTAGTTCTATTCCTTGTAAAAAAAAAAGGGGGGGGGAGGTAAAGGAGTCCCTGCAGATTTTACTCCGTTAATCATTGCCGACTGCAGGAGACAGTGCTCATCTCTGTTTCAAGGCCATTGAGCCAGTGCTGCCGAAGACATTTCCACAGCATGACCTCACAGAGCGCTGTTACCTTCCCACCAAAGTGGTACTTATTTATCTACTTGCATTTGAATGCTTTCAAACTGCTAGGTTGCAGCTAACAAGCCCAGTTTTTTAATCTCTGAGCTTACAAACTCCTTTTGTACATACCAAATTCTTCTGTCATTTTTCCCTCTGTCTATATATTGACAACAAACTATCTCCTTATAAAAGCTGCTTCTCATCTGCTCCCCTTTGGTGGGAGACAGATGCCCCCTCTCTTGTGAAGATGAGGAACAAAGGGAGAAGGATGGAGGAGGAGGAGAGAGTTTTCTTCCTGATCCTCTGTGCAAAGTCATCAGTCCATCTCACTCCCTTTTGGCATTTTGGTATTTCTACCCAAGCTTAAGAGTTACACTATGGATTGAAACACACTGAGCAGCACCCTGAATGGAGCAGGGGCGAGAAAAGATCTGAACTGAAAGGCTAAGAAGTTGCTCCAAAGGAGGTAAAGAAAGTCTGTTTGCTTCTTATTTTTTTTCTTTCTTTGGAATGAAGGGTGCTGTACCCTCATCCACTCAAGGGAAATGCCCAGGAAACAACCAAATTAGGCAGGGGGAAAAGGAGGAGGAAAGGGAGGAAGGAAGAGAAAGGAGGGAGGAGGAGGAGAAACTTCCTCCTAGCTTGAAGATGGGATTAAGATTCCATTACTGGGTGAACCAGTAATGGCGGCGGCGGGAGGCTCTGCCCACCTGCCTGGACATCATCATGGACGCTCTGCGCATGCACAGAAGTGCCGCAAGTGAGCACCTGCTCCCGGTTCCTAACCGGTAGCGAAGATAAGTGGAACCCTCTACTGCCACTAATCCACGGGTGAAACAAAAGTTTAAAAATTGGAAATTCACTTATAAACTGTAGAAAGGCACCTTCAAAAGGGGATAGTCAGGCAAGTATTTCAAGACAAATTGACTATACAGGGCAGTGAGCAGAGAAAGGGGACATTCATTTCTACAGTAAAATGGGCAAAGCAAACCGTACAAAATACTTCGGGGTTCAAAATATTTCTGTGGGCGCAAGTTGGAAAATACCGTATTTCACGTATAGCAGAAACAGACGAATTGAGGTTGCTTTCTGCTGGGCTGAGGATGGCTAGTAAATAATGTGTGTTCCTGTCCTGGAGAAATGGTCAAAGGCCTGTATTTGTTCTGTGACAACCTAGTCATGCAGATCAGCCCTAAGTGAATGTGCAAGGTAAGAAAAGATTGGATTTCTCTGACAGACCACATTTCTGGCCCGTGATTGCTATTTATGCAACCTTGGGGCATACCTCTACATGCTGTACTCAGTTCATGAAGTTACACATATACATTTGTTCCACAGATATTGAATGGGATGTAATTATTCCCCTGGACTGTTTAGTAGTATGCTAGTTGATGAACTGCAAGCTTCCATTTACGTAGGATTTCTCTCTGCATGTTGCCTTGGTACAAAATATTTTTGGATTCACCTCTTTCATTCTGATGGATTCTGTTTACAGATAGCTCAACTATTGTGGCTGTTTCTGAATGAATTAATACACCATCCTTCTCTAGAGCTGTAATAGCTCTCTATAAAGTCATTTTATTTATTAAACATTACTTGGACAACAAATTCTTGTTTTGGTTTCTAAGAGCCTTGGTAGTACAGCGGTCTAAAGCACCCTGTTATTAACACCAGATGCCTGCAATTATTGCAGGTTCGAATC
>JANHFK010003367.1:138948-150908 GCA_036250565.1 Sibynophis collaris | reverse complement strand
TTGATGAAGTCATTATAGTTTTTTGATTGATTCAATATTTTAAGTTTTGAAATCAGTTTTTAAAAACAAAACAATACAACAGTATATCAAATATAAAACAAAAAAAGAACTTATACAGGAAATCCTGAGATAGTGAATGAGAACCTATTAATTTCTATGAGCTGTGGCTGTTGTTAGAAATTTGGCAACCTAACAATTGGTGTTGTAAAACTGTCCTTCATTTAGTTAGTATCAGCACCCTAACATTACATGAGCTATAGGCTTGTATTACTACATTATAGCATGCAGATATGATTTTCATAGAAAATGCTGGTGAATCTGCCCATTATCTGAGAATAGACCAAAATGGTATGATCAATGAGCAAATAGGAAATGCTAGTTCTAGGTCCCAAATCCTCCGCTTGAGATTAGCTAGGACTTTGTCAATCTGAACCAGAAAGGAAAAACCATGGTATGCCAAAACAAGTTTAACTAATTTTATATAGTCACTTTCGATAGGAATGCCTCTTGAGGTATTAAAAGAAGTGAGTATTTTTAAGCTATTGAAAAAAAGGAAATTATAGCACTTTTTCTTACTTCCTTCTGACAGTAAATTGCAGTGTGTAAAACGGTCATTTAAAAACATTTATTTATTAAGATGTTTGTTTATTCATAGTTATTACATGCATAACCAGTGCTGTCCACAGATTCTTGGTGGTAAATAATGGCCATGTGGCATGGCCGGCAGTAATAAAATAAAAATACAATAAAGCATCTACATATGCATTTTAAAATTTTTAACTAAAATAACAGTAACAACAGCAATAATAAACCAAGGGATGTTTTATTCTCTATAGACTCTCTAAAACCATTCAGTGTTTAAAAGCTTACAGACAGCCAATAATTTTGGAGGGAGTCAATCAGGTACTTAAGAGGGCAGTGGCTGATCAACATTCTATATTCTATATTCTGTATTCTAGAGCAGGGGTGCCACACTTAGATCTGGCCCGTGGGGCCGCCCTGGTAACAGCGAAGGACTGGCCCACGGTACCTCTGCAAGTGAAAACAGAGCTTGGGAGGTCTGTGCACAGACATCCCAAATTCTTCTTTTCGGCCAAGAGGACATCCTGCAGCCCTCTCCCAGTGAAAACGAAGCTCGGGGAGGGGGGGTGCCTGAGCTCCATTATTTTCTGGCAGAGGGCTGCAGGAGGCTGTTGCGCCGAAAATGGGGCCCAGAAGCCCATTTTTGCTAGCAGACCACACAGGTCACCACATGCATCCCCCACACAAATGATGTCATGCTGGCCACGCCCCCCCGAGGTCAAACACAACCCTGATGCAGCCCTCAATGAAATCAAGTTTGACACCCCTGTTCTAGAGGATCTGGATCTGGATTGTCTAGCCCTATTCTAGTCTAATTCCGTTCCATAGATGGCTTGATAGTTCTGACTGATGACCTGCTCCAGAGAAAAGGCAGGAGGATGCAATTAAGCATGTAATCCTTCTGGATCAGAAGTTGGAGGTCCTGGTTTTTTGGGTTCCTCTCCTATCTCTGGTTGGCTCCCTATAGTAGTTTTAGGAAGCTTTCTGACCCTTGTGGCAGTTAGGGATCTGGCAGGAGTCTATACTCTATCCTATTCAACATCTATTTGAAGCCTCAGAGATCATCTAGGAGTATAACGTTTTCAGTATACTGCATTGTTTGGCTAAGTATAATTTTTTAATATATGGTTATGTGTAAGTATTGAAAAAAATATTTTCCATACACAAAGCCAAGTAATGGGCAATGGGATTGAGAATGTTAAAACAAAGACATTGTTTTAAGATATATAATTACTTTGACTACAACTCTTTTATTGACCAGTGATAATGAAAGCTATCCCATGGCTTAAATTAGTTTCAATTTGGTGCAGAAGTCATATTTATTAAATATTGAGTTATTTTTTTAATCTTTTATTCCTTTATAATATTTACTCCTGAATATTTAAATTCCCTTGGACTAGTGTGACACCCTGTATGTTGTTGAAATTGCTTCTGTGCCAGAAATTAACATAGAAGAACATTTATCAAAGATAAATTGTACTATTAATTCGTCTGCAGTTGAGATATACCTCTATTTAGCTGCCTAAGAAAAATAGCATATCATTTGCAAATGTATTAATTACATAATGCTCTGTTTCTGTATTAAGCTCTTGACAGTTTTTAATTCTTCCTATATTCTGAACTAAAATCTGTAATAAGTCCAACAGAATAGGTAAGGGTAGATTATCCTTGTATCATTCCCTTATTTTGATGAAAATATAGGTAACTAAAATGCAGGTGCGAATTATTGCTAAATGCTGCTGGTTACTGCTATTGCTCCAATTCTATTTCCAGTAATAATTATAATAGAAATTTACTTTTTATTTATACTGTTACGATGTATATGTTTTCAACTGATTTTTTTAAAAGATTCTTATCTTTATTTTGATCTTATACATCACCAGAAGTTGTGAATATACAAATTCAAGAAATAATGAAATAATAGAAAGACTTTTCATTTATATTCTAGGTATTAAAGGGAATATGAGTTTCAGAACATAACTAATAAAAGCTATTGATAGAAGAAAAAGGCATCTTTCATTTTTTTGCCTCCTACTTTCATACAAGATTGCTATCCAAAACCAACAGACTGTGTGCAAAGTAAATAAATAAATCTTTAAAACCCATTTTGTACAAATTTGAATTGGCCTCTGTTGATTGATTCAATAACTGCTTTTAAAGATTGTATTTAAACATTGTAGCCAATGTATGAAATCCAAAGAGCTGGTATTGGCATGCTTAATACTTGAATATTCATGACACATTCATTCATACTACAGGTAGTCCTCAACTTACGACCACAATTGAGCACAACATTTCTGTCGCTAAGCAAGACAGTTGTTAAGGGAATTTTGCCCCATTTTATGACCTTTCTGGCCATAGTTGTTAAGTGAATCACTGAAATTAGTAACATGGTTGTAAAGTGAACCGGTTGATTTTGCTTGTCAGAAAGTCACAAAAGGTAAATCACATTGACCCCAGGATACTGCAACCATCATAAATATGAGTCAGTTGACAAGTGTGTGACTTTTGATGATGTAACCCAGGCTGTCAAACATGCGGCCTGCAGGCCAGATACAGCTTGTGCAGGCCTCGCCCACTGTGGCTCCGCAAAGGCAAGAAACCTTGCGATAAGATACTGCCTGCGATGCGAACGGGTTTGACACCCCGGATAGGAATGCAGCAATGGCCATAAGTGTAAAAAATGGTCATAAGTCACTTTTTTCAGTGCCATTGTAACTTCAAATGGTCACTTAATTAACAATTTTAAGTCAAGGGCTACCTGTATTTAAGAACTGTCTCATTTTTACAATGTGATACATCAACTAGATTGTTGGGTATCTAGTCATATTCAAGTAATACAAGTCAGGAAGCTTTTGTGAAATTTTGTAGCTCTTTAATCCTAGGCCTGACTGTTTTAGTTATTGAAATAAGGGACATGAAGCTGTTTGAGACCTAAGTTTGTCCATTGTTTTCCGGCAGGTTGATCCAAGAGCCATATCAGTCCTAGCAAAATGGCAGAATTCTTATAGTATCAAAGTTGTTCTGCAAGAGCTCCGGCGTCTAATGATGTCTAAAGAAAATATGAAACTTCCTCAACCACCTGAAGGACAATGTTACAGTAATTAATGAAAAACAAAAAGAAAAATCATGCCCCATCATTCAATTTAAGCTCTCTTCATTTTCCACAGTAGTAAATTTTCTAGATGCATCTTGTAAATCTCCAAGTACTGGAAAGGAAGTTCCCATTTGCAAAGGAAAGTTTATCTTGAGATACTGTAAATGATACTAATTTTTTTTTTTTTCCATTTGAAAATAAGTTGTGCTATAACAAATAATGCTGTCCTGTGTAACCACTGTCCACATAGTTGAACTTCTGGTATCAAGAAAAAAGTCTATTTAAATTTATTACTGTCAAAAGACCAGTGTGTCACATTGAACTCGACTGTGAAACAGCATAAAAAGCATACATCACACAATCACATTGCTGTGTGTTTGGCCTGGGTTTATATCTTTTCTCCCGTCTCTCTCTCTCTCTCACTCACACACACACCCATACACACAGACTCTCTCTCTCTCTCTCTCCCTTTCCCTCTCCCTCTCTCTCTCTCTCTCTCTCTCTCTCCCTTTCTTTTTGTGTGTTTGCAATAGAGTTGATGCTCAGGGCTATTTATTAGAGTAGACATGGAGAGCACGATCCGTAGATCGTGATCTCTTGCCCAAGCCCTTTTGAAAGGAGCAGAGCCTGAGCCAGAATAGCCTGGATTCTTGCACAGTTCTCTTGCGATCCAACGGGGCTTGCCCAAGACAAATGTTCCCAAAAGATGGTGCCATGAGGTTTCGATTACCAGCTGCGTCTGGGCTGTATGGACTACTAATGGGATGTTTTTGGTATCTTCGGTCATCCCTCCCCTTTGTGCAAGCTCTAGTAAAACGCTGAATGTCTCTAGGGTTGGTTTTCATTTTTCTGCTTTTAATGAATGCTTTACACAGCCAATTGGGGCAGGTTCTTCTTTCTCCCAAAACCCTTTGCTAAGGCATAGATTGTATATCTGTCTCACCCTTTTCTCCCTGGAATGAGGGCCTTGGGATGACAGATCTGGGGGGTCTGTCTTTCTTCTCTGTCTTTCTTGTCATGGTCGGGGTGCTGCTTTCTTTTTGCCCCTTCTATGATGCTTTTACATTTGGCCAAAAGAGGTAAGTGGCTGGTAAACTGCCTGATTTTATTGTTATTATTGTTATTATTATTATTATTGTTATTATTATTATTATTATTATTGCTTCATGCTTGTCAATTTTGGGGTGGGGCATGGGTAGGGTCTATAAATTAATCTTCACCAGCTGAGAAAACAAGAATGTCTGGTTTTGCTCACATACAGCCTTCCCTTCCTATTCTGTGGCAGCTTCCATACCAGAAAGCTAGCCATGGCTGACATATTAGACAGGGTTTTTGATACAGTGAAAGAGCAGTTAATTTACCAGGAGCGTCTAAAGTCTGTTAAGAATGGCTTAAATATTCCGGGAAAGATCTCTACGCGGATGTTTGAAACAAACACTCCAGCTTTCTGAGCTGAAGGTCACTACCTCTGCTTGAACATGGCCATGTTAACTGCTCATCGGCATGCGTAACTTTGAGGCTCCGTAGCAGCCTGCCGGCATAAAGACGAATCCACTTTGTGAAGAGGAGATTGTGTTCCACACACAGAGAGAGAGAGAGAGAGATGCTTTTCTTTCCTAAAGAATCAGATGGCGCTGCCATGCATGGTGGGTGAGGCTTCTTGGCAAATCACTTCTTTTTCAGACTCCTTATTTTGGACCACTGACTGCTGAAACGTGGATGCACAGCTTAAATGCAAACGATCCAATGTATCCTCTTAACGAAACTTAAAAACGCAGTGTTCATGTAAAACAAAAAAACAAAAGTCAACGTTTAAAAGCAGAAGTATCAAGTCAATGAATAATTGATGTTTCCATTAACTCTTTTAAGGAGCATATTAGTTGTAAGGATTTAACATCCTCTGTAATTAAAACAAAAAAAAAATTAACAGTATTCCATAAGCAGCCTTTTTATTGTATCAGACCATTGCCTGATTTTAATATAATAAAAAGTGTGCATTAATATTACTGTGCTGTAATTGTATTTATGTTTAGACTAGAGATCTCCTTGGAGTTGGGGCAGAGAGGAAGGCACACACACTGTCTCATTAAATGATCTTTAGAGGATACCAGCAATGCTTAGGCAACTATCATTAATGTTACTGTAACTCGCCCGATTCATTTTGATTTATTGTTGCTGCTATTAAATATAATATTGCTATAGCGTTCAGAAAATATTTCGATACTGTGATCTGTTATTTAGGCATAATTTGGGATTGTTCTGTAAAATTGTTGGAATTAGGACTATCGGTAGACCTGTATGAAGTGGTTGCAATTTGACTTGACAAGGCGCTTTTATAACTACAAATGTAAAGTTATCTCAGGACACTTTATAATAGGGCTGCAGCCCACTACCGAGCCTTGTGGCCTGTTCAGAACTGGGCCACAAAAGTGGCGAGTGCGCAGATGCATCCCCAATTGCGCAAGCAACAAGCAAGCATGTACGTGCGAGCGGCGGGAAGTGTGAGCCCGCTGCTTGTGCAAAATTATCCTCTCCTCCTCCCCCAAAAGCCAGAAAGATTGGGGAAGTCTGCTTTACAACACTCATTTTGGCCCGACACATTCAATAATTGGAAGAGGCTTCTGTACAAAACATCTCGGAATCCTCTCTCTGCTGCTGGTTCTGCGAGAATAGATTCCGAAGTGATGTCTGGCACTTTGCAGAAGAGATGGGCGAAGGGGTCCCTCACCTGAAATATTGAAGCAAAGCAGTCCTTACAGTCTTTACATGGCTCTTAACACGGTTCATTTTTCAACTTATCACAAGTATGATGAAAAATGTTCCAAAAACTTTGTAATCCCATGGTTGAATTGAATCAAAACAACTTCAGTGTAGGTAGTCCTCGACTTACAACAGTTCATTTAGTGACTGTTCGAAGTTACGGCACTGAAAAAAGTGACTTACAACCATTTTTCACGCTTACAACCTTTGCAGCATCCCCATGGTCACATGAATTACATTTGGATGCTTTGTATTTATGACGGTTGCAGTGTCCCGGGGTCATGTGATCATCTTTTGCAACCTTCTGACAAGCAAAGTCAATGAGGAAGCCAGATTCGCTTTAACAACCATGTTACTAATTTAATAACTGCAATGATTCGCTTCATAAATGTGGCAAGAAAGGATGTAAAATGGGGCAAAACTCACTTAACAAATTTCACTCAAGAAATTTCTCACTTAGCAACATAAATTCTGGGCTCGATTACCTGAAATTAAATCTACCAGTGATTAATATCCCATATACCTTCCTATAGATATTTTATTCCATATATGAAGTCTTGGGATAGGCCTCTGCCAATAAATCCATATAGGATATTTAATTAGCTGTCAGTTTTAACATGTTAAACAATAGAAGTTGTAAATGTCCTGGATATCTACAAGTACACGCACATATATATACCAGTGTCTGAAATAAGAATAGAGAGGAATTGTCACAGAAATGTTTTAAAATATAATTTTGTTTTGAGGGTTACCGTTGTTTTAAACCTAGTCCGTGTGAACTAGGTTGCACATGATATTGCAATTTGCATTGTATGCTGTTCAGAAAGAGCCGTGGGGGCCTTCTGCAGTGTAAGGTGTGTGTGTGTGTGTGTATCAAAAAAAGTCAAGGACTCAATGCAGTTGAATTCTGACTCTTACATGTACAGGTAGTCCTGGCGTATGGTAATTGGGACGAGCAACTCCATTGCTAAGTAAAGTAGTCATAAAGTATAATGTGACATCACACTGGCTTAGGACAACCGTTTCAGTAGTCCTAGCTGTTGTTGGGCAAATCCCACACAATGGTAGTGTCCTGTGATTATTTATGACCTGCCTTCCTCCACATTGGCTTTGCTTGTTGCAAACCAGCAGTGAAGATTGCAAATGACAACCGCATAACACAAGACTGCAGAACACTTGCTGAAGAATACTATCACCATCATAATTGTAAGCTGGTTGTAAAGCATCCAAATCGTGACCATGGGGATGCTACAACAGCTGGAACTACAAGGAATGGTAAGCCCTCTTATTCAGCACTATCATAACCCTCAACAGTTGCTGAACAAGTGGTCATTGAGTGAGGACTACCTGTATCAGTTGTGCTGCTATCTTGACTTCCCCTCTTGGAAGTGTCTGCAAGAACCCTCCGTGGATACAAGAGATGAACAAAAATGTGTCCTGTGCTTTCAAACATCTTTGCCTTTCAAATGTACAGTGGAACTAACCCATAACCCAACTAACATAAAACTAACATATGTAGCCTCTTCAAAAAAAACAGATTATGCAAATTCCTTTGATATGCCTACCAACCCAACCCAATGTTACTCTATTGGCAGTGGTATAAAATAGCGTTAGTAATGTACTGGAATATGCCAAAAATATTTTTATCATTGAGATGCAGCAAGACATTTGATTGCAGTTATTCCCCATTTATTGTAGCAGTTACAACTAGGAAATACATTGTTTGACAAAGGTTCCTGAGCTTGGTTTCAATTACAGTAGTAGCATTTCATAGTGTAAATACTGTAAAGACTGGATGTCTATGGAGATTATCAATTATCCAATCACTGTTGTCCCAAAAGTGATTTTTTTACCCAAAAGGCAACTGGACTTTGGTGGTTGTTGTTTTCTTTGAAAACATTCACTTCTCATCCAAGAAGCTTCTTCAGTTCTACGAATTTGCAGGGAATGGAAAGATTGGGTGAAAGGACTAAAGAAACCTGCAATTTCCGTAACATACCAGAAGGGGGTGCTAGCAAACTTTCCAGCAAAAAAGCACCAGCTGTTGCTGTATATTGTCATTTTTCTCTGTTGTAATAAGCAATTCAGCAAATTCAATGGGACTTTTAAGCAGAAGGATTTGAATCCCCACCCAACAATTTTCTTTCAACTTCTGCTATTGTTTTCCCCCCACTCCTTCCAGATGATCTGGAAGGCCTTTGTCTCATGCAAAGTATTGCTGCTTTGGGCAATGCTAGTCAAAATAGCCACAGTTGGGCTTACCAGCCCTGCACTTTGGACTCACCTTGACAAAGAGCTTTTGCACCACGATCGTCTTTTTTAAGCACTGCTGCAATTTGCCTTGACCAGCATTTTATGTTGCTTTGCTTGGCTCCATCAGTGTTTGCAAAGTTGGTAGGGCAGTAAAGATTTTTCTGACTCCCTGACTTGAAATCCTCTCTCAACTTTTGCAAATACTGGTCAAGGCAGATGAAATGAAGCAACAAAGCAGCACTGGTTGCCTTTTACAAGTAAGAGAGTTGTGTTGTTTTGCAAAGCGGCTTTGGGAGCATGCTTGTCTCTAGTTTTCACTTTGTTAGCCATACAACCTTCTTGTCCCCATCACTGCCTAGTTTTTAGTTTTTGCCTGAAATGATTTATCTGGGGTTTGGCTATCTTTTTTATCCACTTTCTTGAAATGGAAAATCTCTAGAAATGTTGGAGTGTAACTCCTGTTGTCTCCAGCTAATAGGTATATTTTTTTTTTCTTCAAAATGTTTGAAAATTAAAATTCAGAACTAAAAATCAAGGATGTTTTTGGAGATCAGCTTTTTTTATTGTTGATTTATATCAATTCTGATAATCTTGCATAGCAGCCTTTTTCCAGCAATGCCCATTCATACATTCCTGATCCAAAGAAGGAACTGAATCTCGATAGCAGTTGTGGTGCTTTTTCACAACAACGTTGCTTTGGTATTCATGGCTACCATGATGATTACTTTCGGATTTTCTGAATACTACTGACAATTACTTTATTCCAGTGGATGCACTAATGCAGGGGTCCCCAACCCCCTATCCATGGACTGGCACCGGGCCATGTAACGCCAGAAATGGGGCTGTGCAAACAAACAAAGACTCATCCACAGGATGCAGGCAGCACATGAAACCATGTCCCCGCCAGTCCATGGAAAAACCTTTCTCTACAGAACTGGTCCCTGGTGTCCTAAAGGTTGGGGGCCATTGCATTGTACAAATACAAGAAATATCACAACAAATGTAGCCACGTACAACATTGGGTCCAATTGAAGGCCTATAATAAAATGGTGAAAAGAACATATTCCTGCCATTATTCAGTCAGCAAAGAACTTGATCAAGTCACAAAAACACTTTTGCAAACCAGTTGTAAGCTGAAGGAGCAAAAAGTTGCTGACTTATTTATAAATTGAAATCGCAGTCATCTGCTAGAGATCTCTGGGCCTAGAATTTCCTCTGGAAATACTAAAGTAGATAACGTCTGTCTCTGGCAGCCATACCTGACACTGAATAATGTGCCATAGTGTCTGTACTGAATTCTCAGAGAGATCAGGTGTTGGCACATCTTCGGCAGTGAATTTCTCACCTTCTAAAGACTATCTCTGGAAAAGCAAGCTCCTAAACCCAGCAACAGTTCTGAGCAGGAGGCATTTACCCCTGTGAAGAAGAAGCAGAAGATCTTCTCCGGCTCCTTTGAAAATTTGTGAATTCAGCAGTCTTGGTCAACGATGCTGCCCTAAGTAATGCATCTGAATGCTGTACATTACATCATTGCTTTTATTTCTTATTTTTCTATAATCTACATAATCTCTGAATTGGAAGGTTGGCACAGTTATGCCATTCATTCATGCCAAGACGTGAAGCTATGGGAGGTGAGGGTACTGATGAGGTTGGAGATTTTACACTTGAATCTAACTCAACAGATTTCTACATGTGTATGCAATTTTTCCCCTCCCTGAGCTTACATGTTTTGTTCTTTAAAATATAGACACAACATTAAAAAAAAAAAAAGTCCTTGTACATTTCTTTTTCCAACAAAACACAAAGCCTTCCTTCGGCTGTGAAATTTGAATCTCAGTTTCAAACCAGCAATATCCGGGGAATGGATTTCAGTGGTTATGATAAGAATAGAGAATGTGAACACCATTCGCTGTCCTGTCACACTTAAAACACCTAAGAGAAATGCAGGAATTGTAACTCATTTATAAACTATACCCCTCTACAAAACTTTTAAGATTTCATCTTTTGGTTGAATTGTCACAAAAACATAATCTGTAAAGTATACTTGATTTTGAATAGTACACATTATTTTATTCAGTCGATAAGAAAAAGATCCTTAGCCAATTGGTCTTGCGTATTAAAACGGTTTACAACAATAATTGTAATCTACTTATAACAGTTGTTAGACAATAATGTATTATTAAAGATACTCATCATAAGACAACTAGTATTACTAAACTTGGGACTGGCAGGGGGAACGTTTTCCAGTAAATGCTACATTCCCAATTTGGTGTCTTGATTTGGTATCCCAATTTGGTATCAAGTTAGAACAAAAATATCTGCTAATGGGGACAAAACTAACATGATACATGCAATGAAGAATTGGATCCCCAAGAGATGCTACTCCCAAATTAAAAATAAATGATTGACATTTCATGAGACTTTGTGGAAAATAAATCTCTTACAAGAGTTTGTCGTACTGGGTATTTTGAAATGTGATCTTTCCAAAATCTTGCTTGAGGTTTCAGGAGACATATCAATAGTCAAGATAGTTTTGGCCATCTGTTATTTTATGGTGAGTTGTAGTCCATGCAGATGCCATATTGCTAACTCCTAAAGTAGGCAGAGAATGGAGAGATTCAGAACACATCGTAGGATGCGGTAACATCAGTAGGCTGAGCAATAAACTAATCACAAGGCCGGGTTCACATTAACATGCTAGGCTAAAACATGGTGAACTAATTTGTGGTGCAGTATGTTTACTTACCTTGTGGTGCAGGTAGCCACTTACCTGCCTACCGGCAGCGAGATGGGTGGTATATAAATTTAATAATAGATAAAATAGTGGCCTACTTGCCACCTGAGAATGGCTTAACAACTAATGATCCACGCTTAACGATAGCAATGGGGGGTGCTGGGTTTGCCTTCACCAAGCAATGTATCCATGTGAGATTGTGCTTTACAATTGCGTTACTTAGCGAAGGAAATTCTGGTCCCAATTACTGTCGTTAACTCCAGACTCTCTGTGGATAGTTTTCTCAGGATTCTATACATCAGGGGTGGCCAACCTTGGCAACTTTAAGATTGGTGGACTTCAACTCCCAGAATTGAATGGCAGAATTCAATGCTGGCTGGGAGGGGGGGAATTCTAGGAGTTGAAGTTCACCAGCCTTAAAATTGCCAAGGTTGTGTAGGAAGTTAGCGCTCACCATTCTCCTAGAAGAATGAAATATTTTGGGAAATATTAAAAAGGCAGAATATTTTCCCTAAAAGAGAAGTAGAAACTCAG
>JANHFK010003365.1:50712-80010 GCA_036250565.1 Sibynophis collaris | reverse complement strand
GAATGGAGATTTTACAGTATCCTTCCCCTGCCATGCCCACCAAGCCACGCCCACCAAGCCATGCCATGCCCACCAAGTCACGATCACAGAACCGGTAGTAAAAAAATTTGAATTCCACCACTGGTACAAAAGTTAAAATCTTGAAGCTCCAGTAGTAAACAAGGAAGAAAATAGACTATAGACAGAATTATTGTAAGAGATCCACTCAACCATTAGAAGCCAATCAAGAGATAGAGAAAACCCTCTGCGCTGTGTCTAGTGGTTATATTGACTGCGTCACTCAGATCTTGCAGCCCTGGTCAAAAGGCATATAAGGCCTACTTCACAATACATTAAAACATACTTTGCTTAAGCTTGGCTTGTTAAATAGCCAAGTATGTCAACGTAGCATACTAAGCCATAGACTGAGATTTACAAAGCATAGAAGATAAAAACCAACCATGTTGCTCTGTTTGTACTCAACAACATACTAAAGTCTTACTCAAATAACTAAACTTTTTGGATTCATGCAAATCATAAACTTGGTCTGATTTTTTTTATAATGCACTGTACCTTAATAAGGCTGGCATCTGGTTCAATGTTTCATGTGCTCCTAGCTTGAGTTAGTGCCATGTGTGAATGCAATCTGTGTGACTCCAGATCTTTGCTCAGTCTAACCTCCCTCATGGGAGATTTTAGCCAGAGAACAGATGACGTATTTTGCCTTGATAAGCAAGCAGAATAGAAAAAAAATAAAATATTATGGGGCAATGTCTTGGACATTCAGCTTCCTTTCAGACCATTATAAACCCATGCTAAGTATCAGGTTACACACTGGCTTTTCTCCTGCAGTGTGAGGAAAGATGGCAAGGCCAAGTTAACCACAAGAACTTAACCGAAGACCGACTGTGTAGCTTTCTTGATGTTTCACTGAGGCTTGTGCAATGAAGATGAAAGTGAACAAGGATGATCGCAACCAAGTTTATTCTAGCCACATGGTATAGCATGGGCTGCACCCAGCCACTTCAAAGAAGTGTTTTAAAACAGCAGTTAAACTAAACAACAATAAAAAAGAGGAACAGCACAGTCGGTCCTTGATGCAAGAATTTAGCTTAATAACACTGGAAACAGGAAATGGCCCTGGTATTATCAGAACAAAAGTATTTAATGTCCTCCAGAGATTTGTGGGATTGAGCTAGATGGACCCATTCCCAGTACATGGAGCTGCACTTCTGGGCCTACTTCTTATAAAGAGCTTTCTGCTGATTTTTCGCACAATTGGCTTCTGGCAACTTGCTAGAGGTTGCTAATCCTGTTTTCAGGATTTGTGCCTGATAAATAAGAGCTCAAAAGATGCTTTCTCTGGTGCTCTTTAATTAATCTTCCTACAAATAAAAATTAGCAACTTGGCCCTGAGGTCTTGCTCAAAACTACCCTTGCTGGATAAACTGTCCCTTCCTCATGAGAGTCAATGCTTATGAATGTTAATTGTTCCCTTCTTCAAGAAACTTCAGACCCAAAAATGCAGTGGATTGAATGGCCTTGGTACTGTGACTCCTTAGCAGGCTTGTTATTTAGCATGAGAAAAGATTGGGTGAATAATTCATACAAACATCCCCAATCTGTTGCTTTCCAATAGGAAAAGACCATTATGCCCCAAGAGCAGTCTGCATGAAGTGAAAATAATAGGCAATGTAGTCTACCATACTATATACTCCTAAAGCTATGCCTCGGACTTATCTTTTTCTCTCTTATCTGAACCATCTCCCTCTGCAAGGCAAAGATGTGTCTAAAAGCCATTTCCTCATCAGTGATTTATAACATTTTATACTATCATCTAACCATGTCTGTGCTGATAAAACAGTTAAGAAAGACAGCCTTCATATCACCACACCAACATCTGGGTGATATTGTAAGGCAGCCATGTGGAAATGGTCTAAAGGAAGTGGGCTTCTAAAGCCATTTCCTTGTGAGTGATTTAGGACATCACATTACCATCCATGCTATTCTCCACCACTGAGTTAAAATGCTACCTGCCATCTTGAGTTAGCAGGAAGTTTGATGCTCCCATTGCTCTGTCTCTTCAGAGTAGTGGAAGCCTTACTAAGTTTCATACTGAGATATCCAAAATGTTAGATGGAAAATCTGAAACATGGGACTGAATTTCCTATGTTCCCAAAAATGAATTACATTTTGTTAAGCCTCCAATTGAAAGGAGAACCTTACAGTTTAGAGACTGGTAACTTAATTGTATAACATAAATTATATGAGCCATTTTTAATATGTAAGAGATTCACCTTCTGTCTTGCTTATAAAGATTGAACACTAAAAAGCAGGTAAGGAAGATGAAGCGCTAAATGTCTTCCTTAACTACAGTCCAGCTGTTCCTATAGTTTGGCAAATGGAAAGTAAGGATTTGAGTTCTGGGAATTTTCATAGCTTCCCCACTTCTTGCTATGTTCCCTTGACTGAGAGAAATCCAGTTACACTCAAGACTTTCCCCATTGCTATACTGAATGCTCTCCACTTATCTTTAAGATTGCAGAGAGCAATCACTCCACTTATCTTTAAGACTGCAGAGAGCAATCACACAATAGGAGATTCCCTATTGTCACTACTTATCCTACCTCTATGCTCCCTGCTAATAACTTAACTTCTGGTCAAGACAATGATAAAAGTACAACATCTGGACTGCAATAATCCAAATGACCATTATAAGGTAGCAAAGAGCTACAGTAAATAATATTATTTAGTACTACAGATACAGAGACCAGTTTTATATCATTCTATTCTATTAAAAAGAGAGCCCTTTTGGTGATTAAGCCCATGCCATCAGATTAGAAATCAGGAGACTGGATATTCTAGTCCTGTTTAGGCACAAAGACAGCTAGTAACTTTGGGCCAGTCATTCTTTTTCAGCTCTAGGAAGGAGGCAATGACAAAACTGCAGAAACTAATCCAAGTAGTCATCAGGAGACAAACACTGACTTCAAGGCACAATCAATTTATTAAGTAGTTTCCCTGTTTGCACCTATATACGATCCAGATAAACCTTGATAATATTACTTTCAACCATTCTTATTCTTAGTCTATGAGTAATGGCAGATTTAAGTCGCTCTTAAAGGTAACTGTGGTAAAGCCATGGTTTCCCCCTTGAGTTTTTCCTTGGACAGCGTATATGTCCTCAAAGGAAAGTTCTGACAGGCTTGGACTGGAAAAAGTGATAATAAAGAGGTCAGCAATTGAGAAAGCAATTTTCATGCTGGCATAGTTTTGTGTTGATTCTACATGGCTGGACAGTATCTTTTTGGGAGGGAAAAAAGGTAATATTTTCATCTAACATAACTTGCAAAGTGTGTAAAACCTATTACACTTCTTACTGATACCAACTCAGTGGAAGGCAATGGCTTCCATAGGAAACACATTGATGCCAAAATGGCATATGCAAAGCCATCATCAGAATCTACATCCCAAAGTCTGGAACAAACATTCAAATTGTTCTATTTGTATGATAATGTGATAACATATGTGTTTTCATTTGCTTCCTCCAATCCTCCTGCCTAGGTGTCCACAGGTGAAGCAAGCAAAGGTATTGATGGTGAATAACAAAATGTGTGTGATAAGGTAACCATGCTTCATGAATTCAGACTTGTCTCACATGCAAGTTTGCAAATGTCAGGCAGAATTTGCATGTGCACATTTATTACTGTTTGCTGCAGACACCATCTATGCCTTTTGAACAATTACTGGGGCTGCCATATTTGAGCTGTCAAAATCCAGATGACCACCAGATGGGAGGAAATAATATTTATTCTCAAACGAAAAGATCAGTGCAGCACATGAAGGGTGGGGGACTGCAGACTTTTGGTATTATTAGTACTGAAGAATGAACCTCCCCTGAAAACAGTGGAAAGATTCAAATATACTATACTTATGTATAGAGGTATTTATTTCTAACCTTATTATATGCTATTACGTTTCACTTTACTGCTCAGAGACATGCAAGGCAACTCACAGTAAAATCTAAGGATGAAAGAAAGCTAAACCGGTAATTACCTATTATCAAAGGATACCATCCTTTAAACGTATTCTGAACCCACAGAAAGACACAGTAAGAAAGAAAATACAACGGATAAAATGATATTGAAGACAGACGTATACGGTATAACGCCCAATTAGGAGCCTCTGATGGCTGAATTCCCTATATTAGTGGGAATTCTGCCTTGGAAGCCAGCTACGTTTGGGAAGCAACCATTTCTGCTCCAAAAGCTGTTGAGAGACATTCGGGCTTTCTTTCTCTCTTCCCGCCATGGGAGTAATAATCACCCTGCGATCCTTTTTCCCAGCTACCCTTCTGCAGGTAGGCTTAGAGTACCGCTTCCATCATCCTCAGCCTCTTTTCCTTGTAGAAAAAGAATCGGGTGTCGGGCGCGGCTTATAAACCGCCTTCCTCTCCCTCTTGCACCTTTCTTCTCAGTTTCCCGCCTAGCGGCTCCTTGCAAAAGATCGCGGCTCCTCCGCGTTTTTTCTGCGAAGCTTCGGGGACAGCCAGATCACAGAGGGCAATCGGGTCCCGGAGACTCGGTTCGCTGCGGCGGCGGCGGCAATGAATGGGTTCCCTCGCCTTTATTTTCGCAGCGCTGAGAAGCAGGGACGGATTTGCGTCACCCTCGCGATTTGCCTTGCGAGATAAAGTTGCACAAATATTGGAAAGGGAAATGCTCCGACTCGTTTAAAAAAAAAAAAAAAAAAAAAGACACCCCCCCTCCTTTCTCTCTCCGGAAGAAAGAAGGATTTCTGCTGGTTCTAAATTCCTCAAGCGCTTCTATTTTGGGCGCCCAATGTGGCAGGCGCATCCGCTCATTTAAGCCGCCTCGGAGCCGATCGAAAACAGGAGATGACCCGAGGCCCGAGCAAAAGCCGGGCCTTTCCTGCCCTAAGCGGCTTCTCCGTGTCAGGCGGGGCCGAGGCGATCCTCCTTCGGAGCGCAGCGCAGTTTCCTATGCTTGTAGCCGGCGGGGGGCTGAAAGGAGGCAGTGCTTTTTTCTCCCCCACTCTGGGTGGGGCGGCTTGCGTGCACTCGCCGTTGCGGTTCTCCCTCTTTGCAGTCCCTGACGCGCAGGGATCCGGCGCGCGGGGAAGCCACCGTCCTGAAATAACGGAGGGCGTGGGGCGAAGTCCGCTTTAATTATCACAATGAAAAATCTTGATCCAAGTGGCTATTTCATAAATTGGATCGTATTTTGAATGGCGTCTCTTCCAGCCGCGGCCTTTCGTTCTTTAAAAGCAAATAACACAAACGCCTCGTTCTTGGAAGCTGCTTGAGAACAGGGCCCGCTTTTTGGAAACATACGGGCTCCAAAAAGACCTGCCGCTTCTGACAAAAACCGGCAGAATATAGCTAAAACCCGCGGAAGAAGCTATTGGAGTGACTGAGGATTTTCCGCTTGTTCAATAACCAGTTGGGGTGGTCAAAAAGGTCAAGATGGCGCCTACGAAGCTGTGATTGGAACTCCGCCTGTTTTTTTTCCTTTTCTATCTGCGTCTTGACTTGTTTAAAAGAGCCCCTGAAAGTGAAAACATAAGGAGTCCCAAAAGGGACCCCACTTTAGAGCAGTCCAATCTTGGAATTCTTGCCTATATATGTGTGTGTAAATATATATAATTGGGGCCTTTCATTTAGCCCGGCTGAAGAATTTCTATTATTTATGGAAGTTTTAGATGCATTTTTGGATTTTACCCTACTCACGAGGCTATTAGGAATAGAGCAGACTATAAATATTGAGAAGGGAAGGGAAGGAAAATTGGAACCCTGATGGTTAGGCAATGCTTTAAATCCCACGCTGTGCCGGCTGCCAGGAGTTCCAGTCTTACCGGGCTCAAGGTTGACTCAGCCTTCCATTTTTCCGGTCGGTAAAATGAGGACCCAGATTGTTGTGGGCAATATGCTGACTCTGTAAACATCTTAGAGAGGGGTGTAAATGCTGCATAACTCCTTGGCCTAATTGCTTCACATTCATTAGATGATCTAACTTGTTGGAATCTAGTCCACTTTCGCATCTGTCAAATTTGCTGAGATGGTATTACAATAGAACATTTGGTGATGTTTCAGCCTTGATGGACGACCTGTCTAACCCTGATTTAATCTAGGGGAGATGTTACCTGGACCTCACTTACCAACCATGATCTCTTCCTCAACATTTGTCCCCCCTCTGAGATCCTCAGACATCTCTTATCTCCTGTTGGCTGGGGATAGTGGGAAATATAGCCCATCAGCCTTTATTTATCAAATTTGTATAACCAACCATCCCACCAAAGGCTACTCTGGTGCATAAAAATAGATAAAACGGCTAATATAAAAACAGATAAAATGTTTAAAACTACAGTAATATCATAAAAACAAAAATACACACCATTGATGAAGGGAGGATAAAAATCCCCCACTTCAGCAAGTCTTGGGGTTCCCTGGAAGCCCCAGTCCTGATAACCAGATTTTGAGGATCATCCTAACATCTTTAGACCTCCTAACTTGGTAAGAGCTGTATGAATGTATCTAAGATTTGATTAAGTAAACACAGTGTGCTCTTCCAATTAGCTAGAAGAATGTAAAGGAATCTTCGAGATCTGAAGACCAGATGCTGGAAGACTTTGTGGCCTGCTTGTGAACTTCCTAGACATTAATGTGCTGGACTGCTATAAGAAGCAAAACCTCCCAAAGGAAATGGGCCTTCATGCTGATCCAAAAGGGCAATCAATATATATGTATAAATTTGAGAGGTGGAATTTGCTGGAGTGTCTTATGGTCACACCAGGCAGGTCCACTGCAGTGATGTGACTGAAGGGGAGCAAACTGCAAGGAAGATATTAAATAGTGATGTCTCATGGTCTTGCTGAAGGGAAATGTAACTCTTGTGCCAAAAAAGCAAACAAGTCAACATCAAAAGCAAATTGTCTCTTCCCTTCTCTTCTAAATGCCAAAATCTGATCAGGCAATTTGCTTCTCCACTACAGTCATTCATGTCATAACAATTACAGTCTTGATTCACAACCACAAAACCACCAATTGCATTTATTTATTACATTTCTACTCCGCCCTTTCCTTCAATTTACTCAAGCAAAAAGGCATAGTTTCTCCTCTTTTTTTAAGTGCTGAGTACCACGCCTAGGAATGGGTTTTAAGTGTGTCTGAAGCAGAAATAGCAGAAAAGTGATTGGGATCTATTTAAATGCTGGGTGCTTGGCAGGAATTTTGGCTTCTATAGGACAACTAAATGGCTTTTGAACAATTCAGGTTGCTAAAAGAGAATTCTCAGGAGAAAAGCTGGAGAAGGTTTTTATGTTCACACCAACAATAAATTTCTGTATTCAACATAGGCTCAGTGACACAGTATTCCTTAATGGTTAGAATATGTTCTGCCTTAGCTAGAATTTTTGCATCTGGCATCTGTTAGTGCACTTAAAGAGTTTTTTTGAAGAGAGCAATCATATGAGACACCCCCCCCCCCCAGTTTTGGTATTGCTACTTCTCATCTAGAGATTTAGAGCGGTTTAATTCCAAGGTGATGCATACTGTACTATTTGCTTGGGTAGTGAATGAAATTTGAGCACCAGAAAACTTTCCAACGGGAAAGGAAATCTGTGTCTTTCATATGTGTTATTTCTAAAAAAATTATAAGGCCTCCTCAGCCACTTGCAGAGGCTGAACAATTTTAGATATTAAAGAGAAAGCTTTACTAAGTTCAGTGGGACATATTACTAACAAAGATAAGATGCCTAGGAACAAGTACAACTGAACTCAGTGGGAATATACTTTCAGAATATAATTGCCTTAGATTGTCCATTAGGTCCAACTAATCAAGTTTTTTACTTTTATCAGTGGGCAGTTGAGATTCTTCTAAATGATTCCAACTTGATCTCTGTTGTTTATCTTCATCTGAGGACCAGAGAAACACTTGACACACATGAACGTTTTATTTAACTGAAGTGACAGCAGAGGGAAAGATTTTTTATAAATTTGCTAACAAAATTAATGAAAAATGAGACATGTATGTTTCTAAAGCTTTTGGTAGTGAATTCCCAAAGTTAGGGAATGAGAAAGGGAAATATCTCCTGTCATATAATGCTGGAGAAAAATCTTTCAATTGGGTGAACATTGTTGCTTTCTTGCTCTACTCTGGAGAAGAGAGGTGGATTGCAGCAATGCAATAATTGAGTGAGCTGAAAGAGTCCACCAAGATAATTAAAAAAACAACAACCCTTGCATTTACAGATAGTTTCACCTCACAAAGAATTGCCTGGGTAACAATCCCGTGCTGTCCCATAAGGCATGAGGCCCATCCTTAGGTCTAACTCTTTATTGTAACTTATTTGGGAGAGGACTTCCTATGGGTTATTTTTAGATATCCTTAAACATGTAAATGCAGAGCTGATCGAGAGTCTGCCCCCCCCCTTCCTGTATTTCTTTCTTTCTTTCTGATGGTTCCTTATCCAGAAATGCTCAGGCTCCCCTTTCCACTCCTCATAATGCAAACTGGGCAGTTGCAAATCACTTTCCCTGACAAGAAAATGGTCTTAAAAACCATTCAAAGGGGAAACCAGTGGCCGAGGAGTGAAGGATCTGTTCTGGCTAGTGGGGAGGACACAAGGGGGTAGTTTTGTCTGGCAAGCTAGAATGTGGAATCTGTTTTGAAAAAAAGGAGAAGCAAAACTTTATTTTCAATCCTACCTTTTCAGAGCATTTAATTTCGCCTGTTTGTGTGGCAGGACTCCTTCCAGACAAAACAATAGTATCAGTGCACACCAAGCAGATTAATTACTGCTTTAAGTAATTAAGCAGCTACCCACTTGATTTTCTATGTACGTCATTTCCCTTGCCATTTGGAACTTGACATCTCAAAATTCACTCTTTGCTTAGACCGATGCCCCTGCTAGCTTTGTTTCTCTTGAGAATGATGCTGCCCATTGGGCACCTCTGGGAAAGCCCATCTCCATTGAAAAAGAGCTGTGAAGAACAAGCTAGAGCAAGCCTGGCAGTGCACAGTTGAACATATAGTATTCGCCTGTTCAGAAACTTGGTGGGTGTCTGTCACCCAGGCACCTCAAAAAAGCTGGGTTTTTTAAAAGGTAATGTTTATACTTCTGTGGATGTAATTGTAAATAAAATCCATATGTTGCTTATAGGGTCATAGTCTGCTTTGAAAACATTATTTTGAAATAATTACAGAAAAAGACGCATTTGTTGAATTTGTCCTTAAAACTGAAGTTTCAGCTGGACATTTTTCTGCCCACCTGGACCAGAAGGAAATATCCCTGGCTTCATGGCCATTTACTTTCATAATAAATAGAGCTGGCTCTTAATAACTTTGCTCAAACTCCTTCAAACCTATGCCTTTTTTAAAGTGAGGCTGGTTAATTCAGCAAGTCTTTCAGATTCCTAGAAAACCATCATAGTGTATGTTGATAAATCATTTTCTTTATTATGTTTATGTCCAAACTTGGGAAGATGGATTTTTGCCTTTTCTTTTTCCCAGAACAACTTTTCTTTTTAGCATATTCCCTCTGCCACTATCAGTTTAGCTCTTTAGAAAAAAGGCAGAAGTCACAATGGCAATCCTTTCCCTCTGCCATCAAATTTATTGAACAGAGATGTCCAAAGTCACCAGAAGTTCAGCTAAAGTGGGCTGGAAGGAGATTTTTCATTAGTCAATGGTGGAGATAAATCCCTGCCACTCTTCTTCCCAGAAAAAGTGAATGTATATTATACAATAATTATTCTGGGATCTGAAGTTTCACCCAATATCTGTAGGACTTCATTCAAAGTTATCCAGTTTATAACATGTGCCAATATGAAAATAACAGGTTGGTTTTTATGGTGTTGCAAGGATGGCTGAGGCAGAGTTTTTTCCTAGTAATTGCTGCAAAGTGAAAAATGAAATAAAATTGATGTCCTCCTGCCCATAATTCTAGCATACTTGTGAAAAGAGTTTAATTGCATGGAAGACTGATCTACATCTTTCCTCCGAAATGTTCTTCATTGAATTCAATGGGACTTAACAGTGAAGATTTGTGCCCCTGCAGTTGCTAGCTTTAAGGACTATAAGGTTAGGAATTTTATAGCAATCTCACCACTATCAAACTGGGAATGATTTTAAGATTAGTATATTTTTTGTTAAATTCTGAACATTCCTTGTAGATTTTTTGAAAGAGTTGGTTTCACTCTGACTTGGGGATCCCCTGAAGAATCCGGCTCCACTAACCAATGAGTTTTCCTCCCTGCTGTTCAAGCAATTCTCTTTATGTAAAATCCATTAGGATTGGAGGGGCTGATAAAGATTGCAAAACAAAGCACAGTCATTCAACTGCTAATTGTGAAGGGTATTTAAATCTCTTCTTAAAAAAAGAGCCTTTCATATATAGGGATAGTTCGATATTAGGAACACAGAATGTTTGGACTTTTTAAAAATGCCTAATGACCAGGCAAGGCTTGCTTTATGCTTGTTATATGGTGAATATAGAATCTTTTATTTGAGTAAACGTCATTTATTTCCACCTGGTCTTTAGAGCATTTATTTACACAAATCTTGTTGAAATTAACAAGCAGAAGTAGCATGTTCACCTTCAGAAATACAAATTGGATGTCTAGTTATGAGGCCACTGCCATACTCCTGTACAAATTTTATGTATAATTACATGGACTTTATATATGTTTAATTCTCTTATGGCATGTTCTCATCATATGCCAAATAAATAATAATAAAATTTTATTATTATAATAAAACATAAATTTGTTTCCAGTTTAGAGAAGCACCCTGTTTTTCTAGTATTTCTATCTCTTTGGCCAATCCTGTCTTTGTATGAGGCAATATTCCTGTTTGATGGGAATCAGGACTCAAGATATTTTAAAGAAGAAATAGTAGGTTTTGCTGGGAGAAAAAAGATCTAAAACTGAAAGGCAATCATTTAGACTAACTATACAAAATTGTGCAAAATTTCTGTTGCACAGAATATTAATTGGGGGGAGTGAGCAGTCTTATATTGCTGGAGCATTGAATTGGCATTAAGAAAGGCATGTTTCTTTTGAAGATCAGCACTGATTACTTTTCTGTTTCAGCAGTTCAAATTGAGAGTGGTGATGTGAGGGTGAGCTATGTGATAGCTGAGTTTCAGTATATGATATCAAACACTTCTGGACCTCATGGGATTTATTTCTAAGGGAATCTACTTTTTCTTCCTGATTTTTATCACAATTCCCTAGCACAATTCCCTAGCACAATTCTCCTTTCAACTTCTGAAAAAGAAGTCCAGATCCAGGGGTTTTATTTGTGCTATCTTTGTAGGTTCAGGCCTTGTTGTCAGCCATTCACACATTTCGAAATAAAACAACCGGGATGTGTTGTTTGCGCCGGCCTACGGGGATTGCCTTTCGAAACAGCCTTAGCCACGGATCCAGTGAGCTCACTGCGGTGCACTTTATCGACTGAAATAGCAACTCGATCCTTCAGCGACCCACGGAAGTTTCGGGCACTAGAGTCAGTCCCAGCCTATCTGCCTATATCAAAGAATGAAAGGAGCGGCGGAGGAAAGATTCATCCTCCCCACACCCCAGATCTTCCATATTAAGGAATGGAAGGGAATGACACCGCCTCATTTTTTTTAAAAAAACACTCCTCCTTAGTTAGAAAGGACATGGCAATTCATTTGGAAAGGGAATGGTCACACTGTGCATCGCCCGCGAGGTCTCCTTCTCTCCTTCCCAAAGAATTCTCCGAAGAGATAACTTAAGCTGCCTCTGGCGCTGCCTCGTTCTGGTTCTGAAGCTCAAATGGGACGGATCGTGAAGAATAAAGAGAGCTCCGAATCGGGTATATCTACACCACTTCCTTGGGCAGAGAGGACCGGCGAGACTAATTAGCAAGAACCCTGCAGTTTCGAGGAAGATCCGACTCAGAGCCCGGAAAAGCCGATTTTCGCTAGGTTGAAAACCGTCACAAACTTCAGGGCACGGCGGAGGCGTGGCTTGCTGTTCCCACTTCTTCCTTCCTCCTCTTTCTTGGCCATCCCTCTGCTGCTCTGATTGGCCGCTTCCTGTCCAATCAAATCCCAGAAGAAACTTTTTCCTTTTCTTTTTTTTTTCCTCTCCGAGGTAGAAAAAAAAAAAGAAGAAGAGAGAGTGAGTCTGGGAAGCTGATTTTGCTGAAGGGTCGTGGGCGGGTGGATACTTTTCATTCCCCCCCCCCCGCTTCTTTTTTCCAGAGAGGGGAGTTTCTGGTCTGTGTGTGTGTGTGTTTGGATGTGGTTAAGTGCGCGAGATTGGGGTGTTTTTTTGGAGGGGGTTGTTGTTATTTTGTTTGTCGCGCTTGGCTTTCGCAGCGCGTGGCTGGAGCTCTGCGTGGCCTCGTTTCGCCTCCAGCGATGCGGCCAGGCCAAGAGACATTTCGGCGTTGAGCTCTCTAGGCTCACCAGAGGAACGGAGGCAGTTTACTGAGTGGCTGGTTTGCTGGCTGGCGGCGGGTCAGTCGGAGCACACAGTTCCTGAGTCTCTGTGGGTCCATCTGGCCAGTTAAAGGAGCTGAGACAAGAGCGGGTGGCCGCCGGATCGGCAGGATGTACACTGCCGGACTCGCTCCCTTTTATGCTTCCAACTTCAGTCTGTGGTCAGCGGCATATTGTACCCCGGCCGGCCCCGGCGCTGGCGGCTGTTTCTCCTTGGATCCCTCGGGGCTCAAGAAACCGTCTTTCTGCATCGCGGACATCTTACACGCTGCCGCAGGAGAAGCCTCTGTGGACGGCCTGCCCGGAGGAACCGCGGCTAATCTGGTCTCCCATTTAGGTGGAATCCATGCCCATGCACAGTACCACGGCGCCGCTTCCCCGCTCAGACCAACACCCATGGTGGCTCCGGACACTTCAGTCGCCTTCGCCTCTAGGCTGTCACCTCTCTCGGCTGCCTACCATAATTCTCATCCTCAGCACCAGCGCTCTCCCACTGGGGGCTCCGGCGCGGGTGCACGAACCCCGGGCGGAGGGCAAAGCCGCCAGACCCACTCGGGCTCTGCAGCCGCTCTCTCTAGCAAAGACTTGAAATTTGGGATTGATCGCATTTTGTCTGCCGAGTTCGACCCGAAACTGAAGGAGAGCAACACTCTGAGAGGTTAGCTTTTTTGCTTTCTCCTCCCTTCTGGAGAACCTAAATTGTTTTGTTAAACTGTATGTGGAACAGAGTGTGTGTACGTGTGTGTGTGTGTGTGTGTGTGTGTGTGTGTGTGTAGCGTCCCTTAGAATTTGAGCATAATAGTCTTCTCCAGTTCTTGCAGGTTCCTTTCACAGTCCTTTAGAATGGTCCGTACTGTCCCTTTATTTGAAGGGAGATTATATGTAATTTCCCCTGGAAGGTCGCTCCTATGTGATCCTGCTATGAGGTTGCGGATCCTTGCTTACAACCTGGCAGGAAGGGTGGGTTGAACTGGGGAAAAGAGTTTACAGAAGGACCCGTTTTGCTAATCTTCCTTCAGTTATTAATGCCCAAACCTTTTAGATTAACTCAAAAAGATTGGGGGAAAAAACAAAAAACAAATCTTTGACTATAATCAAGTGTAACTTGTAAAACCAGCCCTTTCCAGAATTGGGGGAAGGAACCCAACACAGTTCTGCTGCGGCTGCAATGTTTCTGTTGTTGCTCAATGGAACAAATAGTTGAGCAATTGGATTGCTTAAAAATTCAGAAAACTTTGGAAGAAATTCAGGCCAGAGTCTCCTTCCAGAATGTATTTACTTGGAAGTAAGTCTCATTGATTTGGACACTGCAGTTCTAAACTAATTGAGTGGCTTTTCTGTAGGATCTCAGGGTATCTGAATTGTCGGTACATGTACTCCTGTTTTCTGACCCCCAAAATTGGGAGTAAGTCCTCCATGAGGTAAATGGGGTTTATTTCTCAGTAAGCATTTATAGCTTTGCACTGCGCATCAATGAATGTATTCATCTGGGTGTTGGAGATAAGAGCAACCAACCATTATAACCTATTGCGTATGATGGGCATATTTATGACCCAAAGGAAAATGTTCTCTGATTGCACTTAATGTTAAATATCCTTGTGGATTATGAGAAATGCAAACTGCCCAAGAAAGCTTTATTTTTCAGGAGATAGATAGGCAGGCAGGCAGGCAGGCAGGCAGGCAGGCAGGATAGCTGTGATTTAATTGTAAGATCACATCAATGCTGCAAAAAAACTGAGTTTGAATTTTTGGGTTGGATGGCTTAAACTCCTACATGGTGAAAGCTGGTTTCTTGGATTGAAGCCTATTGGCCCAATCTGTTGCTGAGCATCCATGGGCCTGGAAGTTTATTTTACCTATCAGGTAAATCAATCTGTTGGTCCCTTTGCAAGCAAATTTAGAGAGGTTCAGTTGAAGAATGTGCTTAATCAGGCAAGGGAGAATGGTCTAGACTCTAGAGGCCCGTCACAAACGTGAATTGCCCTTTTACTTTCAGTGTGGCTACTTCACATTTGTAAAAAAACAAGAAAAGCAGCTTGGGTTCTTCATAGAAATATCTTACTTTGGCTGCCCTCTGTGAAATAATGCAGGATTTGAGCCCTTCAGTCTTCCTTTGTTTTTCCACTTCCCTCCACCTATCCTGGGAAGGATTACCCCAAACAGATTATCAGCACTGCAGTACAAATGGCTACATTAACTGGGAAATGTAACTAGGGGGAAAATCTCTTATGGCCACCCTTATCTGTCTGACATGTGGCATCAAAGGCCAAAAGAGGCACCCCCCTGAGAGTTTGCTGGAGAAGTTCTTCCCTGGTTTGGGCCTACCCTGTCAACAGAGGAGTGATTTCAGCCTGTCTTGAATGGAATTGGTTTTAGAGTTTAGTTTTGGTCTTGGATGAGGAGCATATGCATTTGTGGCATTTGTGCACAGAGGAGTTTCAGGTCTGTTGAGGGCCTCCAAACCTTCGAAGGTGGCCTTGGATTCCCCCCCCCTTCCCTACAGGCCACTAGGGCTTGCCATCAATGGGCTATGGCCAAGGTATGTAGAGTGGGTTGGGACCTGCACCATTCTGCTAGTCTTGTAACAGAGCTCTCCTTGTTCCTGTGCCCACAGATCTGACCTCTTTATTAACCACCAGCCGCCCAAGTGGGATTCATGTCCCCACATTACAGCCTCCGTCCGGCCAGTTCTTCACGTCTCTAGAACCCATTAACGAGACTTCTGGGGTCCTGGGACCCTTAAACACAACCCCAAGGAATTCCGTTCAGCACCAGTTTCAAGACACTTTTCCAGGTATAAAAACTCACCCTGAGCACGGATCAATCCCTTTCTGCCACTCTCAAAGTGAGAGTGAACCTGGTTGCCTTCCGATTTCCCCATAATCCCTAGACAATGTGGCACTTTTCCTGGCTAAAATTTACTCCCTTTGGAAGGCACCCAATTGAGGAAAACAGATTAATTTTTTTCAAGGTATTTTTTTCCTTACTCACTTTTACTCTTGAAATAAGGATAATCGAAACAAGTCTGTATGGAAGCCTCAGCGCTTGCCATTAGGATTCCTCAGCACCGGATCCTAAGCTCGTTATTTGTTTCAGCAGAGCTTACTTCCACGCAAGTGGATCCTGCTTATGGATGGCCCCTTTGACAAGCAAAAAGACCCTCAACCTTAATCTTAGGTGTGAAAAAGGAGCTAATGAAAGACTGTTTCTTTGCTCCTGACTCAACTGACATCCTCTGGGGCTATAACTTTGGAAGGCTGGGATTGTTAACGTGGCCAAGAAATTTAGCAACATCTGGAAGTTCGAGGGTAAAGGCGCTGACTTTCAAGGAGAATCAGAGCCCGGGAATCCTTAGAGGGGAGTTAAATAGACTAGCTATCCAGCAGCATAAGACGATCCAAAGAAAGAAGGAATTGTAGGGGCGGGCTGCGTTATTTCAGGCGTAGCACCCACTGCAGCTTTTGCAACCACTGAAAGACAAGACTAGTGATCCTTGATTACAGGAACGGACCTATTCTTAGCAGCCGACTTCTACTGGAGAGTTTCTTGGAAAGTTAGCTCCCTTGGACGCGCTTTCCCTGCAAGCGGGGGCGGAGGGGTTTCGACTTTTATCTACTCATGGTCAGCCCCTTAAACGCCTTTCTCTTTTTTTGTTCAACCTTCCAGGTCCGTATGCGGTGCTTACGAAAGACACGCTGCCTCAGACCTACAAACGGAAACGCTCGTGGTCCCGGGCAGTTTTTTCTAATCTCCAAAGAAAAGGATTGGAGAAACGCTTTGAAATCCAGAAATATGTCACCAAACCGGACAGAAAACAATTGGCCGCCATGTTAGGGCTCACAGATGCTCAAGTAAGGATTTTTTTTCCCTACTAAAAATCTCCTTTTTACTAATTTATCTGTAGCCCCAAACCCAATTGAGCATTTAGTTGTGATTCTGCTTGGACGTCTATTATAAATCCCATCCTTCCACAGACAGTTATTTGTAAAGTTTAAATGCTAATTATTTAAAGCAAAGGAAATATGTCACCTTAGCAAAGAAATAAAACCCACATGCCCCTATATTTAATGTGTAGCAAACAGACTTGGCCACTTTACCTTTCATGCGCAACCCCCACATCATAAGTGCCTTGTGGTATCCCAATTTCTTACCCACTGGACAAACAAATGTTTCCAGAGGAGAAACTTATCCCATACAGTGGTTCTACAGTAATATCTTACTGAAGCTGTTTTCATTATTCCTCGGCTTATTCCAAAATAATTTCTACTGTTGGGATAGGCGCAACAGCCTCATTACCATAGCATTATTTCAGTTAGGTTGGCAGAACACAGGGAGCTGAGCAGCTAAATCATCAGGCCACATTTGCATAGCACAGCAAGTCATAAACAAAAATAATAAATTTAATCAAGTGTAGCGGGTTAATGGTGTTATGCAACTGCAGCCCTTAAGATTTTGCCTCATTTGGTTAAGATTCATGGCTGAAGTCAGTCACTGATGCTTGAATTCAGGAAACTGGATATAAAATGGAGTTCTTATATACCTGTTAACGTCCTCCTTCATACTTGTCCATATTCAGAGAAGCTGAAACACTGCCTCCCAAATTTGTCATCTAACCCATCTGCACGCTCTTACTGAACAGAGTGTATGTTTGCGCAACAGCCTTAACCACATCAGTTACAAATCAAGCAACTATTAGCCAACATGTTAAACCTAATTTTAACCTTGATTAGACGTTGTGGGTCTGGAAGGGTGTACATGATGGAATGTTGCGTAACCTAACTACTTTATGGTTCAATGTATTGGGGAACCAAAAATTAAGATCAATTAAATAAGCTGTTAAACTTATTTGTTTGTAGAAGTGGACAGTGTTTTATGTGTGGGAGAGGCGCCTGCAGGGCAGAAAAGAACAACTTAACTGCCCTTCCCCCACCAACCTCTGGGTGCAACATAAGCAATTTGTTTCTACATGGCTTCATCCTGAGTAAGACAAGGCAGTAAATAACACGTCTAGCAGGACAATAAATTAGGTCCGAGATTGATCTGTCATTACAGCCGAAGTGTTTATTTTGGCTGCTAGTGGGAAATGCCAGCAAAAAAGAAGGGATAACCGGCTGAGAAGAAACCAAAAATATGGACAACTGCCATTGACTCCAGCCTAATCCTGTGGAACTGAGTCCACAGTTCAATCCTGAGCTTTAGATTTTTTTTCTTCTATTGATATAGCAGGAGAAATTGGACTAATGCACATGTTTTCTCCCTCCCTTTCACAGTGGGTGAAAAGGGATCATTGTTTTTCCCCCATTCATTCAGAAATGCCCTTTCTGAGTGAGTGTAGGCTAAATTTTTTAAGACAAGGAAGTCTGTCTTTTGAGGAAGGAAAATTTCCCAGCACTTTCCTTAACTAGTGTGTAAACTGTAGAAAATTGCCAATACTATCCTCCTAGCAGCTCTGTAGATTCAAAAGACATACCTTGTTCTGCGAAAAGGTGATTCTTACTATACAAATCTTGATTTATCATCCAGATTCTATTGTATCACAGATATGGAAAATTTGTGAATGTGTAGAAATGGCTGACTGAACTACACTTCCCAGCAATTCCAGCCAGGCTAAATGGTAATAGATATTGGAGGTTTCGATAAAAAGTGGGATGGGGTTAGACAGTAGAATAATATTTAATGAAATGACATATAAACATATAAACTATTCTGTAGTTTTTACTTATTTTAGTATCTTTTCTTTGGACAGACACACAAACATATTGTACCCTGTTTGTAAAGAAAATATGTCTGGGAAAGCAGGCACTTTTAATTTTCTTGAACTCGCTTGAATTGTTTAATTGTGCAATGCTACAAATGGCTTCTGAGATGTAATTTCCAGAGTTCACTGGATTTTCTCCATGGTAAATAGATATTGCCTTAACCTCTTTCTTTGAAAACCAAGTTGATAACTTTAACCTGATCTCTAAATTTGTTTTTTAATCAATTTGTTAATCAATGTTAAAATTAGTTTCCAAGCTACAAATGCACTTATACCAACCATCAAGATGGCCTCTCTTGGAATCATTATCAGAAAACAACTTTTTTATATGAACAAAATAAAATAAAAATGTAATGATAGAAGTTACAGGACAATTATAAAGGCAGATTCATAACCAATATCAATGTTATTTTGTTTTTTAAATATTTTGTTTAAATATTTTTTTAAAATGTAGGTATACGTGGGATAAGCTATATAATCGGCATAATATATCCCCACCCCCTTCAGTTTACATATACTTGGTCCTCCTGTTGGAAGTAGAAAGGAACTCCAGCCGCTGGAGTAAAATAAGGCTGAGGTACATTCCCTGCTACTTTCCAGAACTAAAAGGCCTGGGCTGTTTGATTAACATTCCAGCCTCAATCACCTGTAGACCACCCAGATTTTAACAAGAAAAAAATGGAATGAAAGGAGAACTAAGAAATAAAAGGAGACTTTGTAATTTTAATGTGTAAAATGCAGAGGGACAAATTAAATGCAGAGTTGTACAAATTAAAGAATTTATATAATTTTGTTGTAGAGCAGAGGAAGACCCGATTCGTCCATCTGTCTGTCTGTCTGTTTCTTTCTGTGTGTCTCTCTCTCTCTTTCTCAATTCAGTTTTGTTAGGAAGTGAAAATCTAAACCAGTGATTTTGCCTGCAAATATTTCTGCAAGAAAATGCTGGGCTCACTCTTAGAAACAGCAGGATTAAGAATTTGTGAAGTACTTATGATGGGAAGGGAAACTTGGGAGTTCAGCAATTTCATTCCCCTATTGATACATGATTTAAAAAAAAAATCTAAAGCATTTTCCTTTTCCTCTCTTCTGCCTTTTTTTGTCCACTAATGCCATCGACCTTGATCATGCCAGTGCAAGGAAAGCCAAAATAATGAATTAGCACTTCAGATTCAGCTTTACCCAATTCCCTTTATTATCTTGCAGGAAAAGGGGAGGGCACCTTTAAATCCCAAATTAAAGTATGGAACCCACCTCTTTTAGGGGGTCTGAACAATTATGTGGTTAATGTTTTAAGAGGATCCAGCAAATGAGCCCAACCTCCAGATTTTGTCAGGAAGGGCAGAAAAGAATGGATGACATTCTGCTCAGGTAGCATAAACACTTGGAGTCATTGTTGTTGGGCTTTCAGCTACTCTTGACTTCTGGCAGCTACTTGGACACATCCCTGCAGGTTTTTTGGGGGGCAAGGTTGTGGGAAGTGGTTTGCCTTTGTCTCTTTCCTAGACTGAGAGAGAGGGACTAGCTGAAGGTCACCAAGCTCTCCTTGTTCTCGCCTGCTGCCTTAACCACTAGTCAAACTTACTGTTTAAACTCCCCAAATGCTCTGACAATTATGAAGTGCTTCTCTCCCTACCAAAACCATCAACACCTCCTCCTCTTCCCACTCCCAAGCAGTACCCTCCATCCTTGAGATGATATAAAGCCTGTGCTCAAAACATCGGCCCAACAATGGTTGGATGACGAATGAGAAAATGGCCCTAAATTTTAATTTTAAAATGACATGATCCTTCCAAATTACTGTATTTATTATTTGTACTTATTTCTTTATTCATGAGAACTAGAATATTTCATTCTACTTTTTTTAAAAAATATCCCAGACCAGGGAGGGGAACTATTACAAAATGGAGCAAATGCCGGCCTAGCCTGAGTTAATTTTGAACCCTTCCTCTATTCTGTATTTGTCTTCCCACCCCAACGCTTTGCTTTGTGCTCTCCGCCCATCCATCTTTTGTTATCATATTGATGTATTTGTTCTTGCTGTGTTCCTTTGTCGTAGTTTACTTTAGTCTTAGGGTTTTACTTGTGTTCCGTTTACACGCCTTTCATTTTTCTTCCTTTTCATTATTCTAAGCCGCCTAAAGTAGCCTCACGGCGAGTCAGGCGGCAGATAAATTTAACAAATAATAAATGCATACATAAATTTGCCCGCAGGTGAAAGTCTGGTTCCAGAACCGGCGCATGAAGTGGCGACATTCCAAAGAGGCGCAGGCGCAGAAAGACAAAGAGAAAGAGCCGGCCGAGAAGGTGGCTGCAGCCGGAACGGCTCTGGGGCCTGGGCCGGCAGGCGAAGGTGAGCTGGAGCGCAGCCCGAGCCGCTCGGAAGGCGAGAGCGACAGCAGCGAGGCGGAATCCCTGGATCTGGAGCTCGGAAGCGACGCGGAACGGACTGAGCCGGGAGCTACCCCTGATCAGGCCATGCAGCGGCACGTCTCGGAGCTGCAGCCACCCGCCGGTTTGGAGACCGCAGCTCACGCCGAGCCGCCGCTTCCTCTTGCAGGCCTGGAGCAAGGCCGGGAGCCTCTGCGGTGCTCCGAGTCTTCGTTTTGCCTGCGGGACTCTCCGTGACGGCCTCCCTTCAGCCAAGCTGGGAACCTGCCAAGAGCCCCCAGGGCCCCATCCGAGGGCTCAGGATGCGGGATATTAACTCCTAGTGTGGGCGGAGCCCTCCAGAATGGGTTCCGGGGGAATTGACTTTGAACGGCGGGTGGAGCTGGGTTACTTTTGGACTCGGGGCCCTGTCCCTATATGGAGTGTGCGAGGGCGTGGGGGGGCTCCCCAAAAGACATGGGGCGGCCCAGAGGTGATCCTGCAGGCCTCCAGACGGCGCGCCCTGAACGGGTCCACTCAGGTAGGCAGGGAGGGAAGTTGGGCTCCTTTGACTCCGGCAGAGTCCCCCGGCCACGAAGGCTTCTGGTTCGAGGAGTTAGCGAAGGCCAAGGGGGAAAAAAGGTCGGGTTTTTTCAGCCTTCGATCCTCCTCTTTCTCCCTCGCCCCCGTGGCAAATGGTTGCTTGAAAAACGAAACTGGGAGAGCCAACAGACTTGGAGGAAGTTGGAGAAAAGTGAATTGTAAATAAAGAGTTTCTTAACATTTTTAACGGGTATTTTTGTTCATGACAAAAGTAGGCTAAGTTGCCTTAATGGTTTGACGGCTGAGTTGCTGATTCTTACCTGCTGCACCTGAGCATCGATTCATCTTCTCCCAAAATCTCCAAGTTCTGTGTCCCCTCATAGGATGGTATGTAATAAGTACTTTGAAAAAGGCAGAGGTAAAGTTTGTGCCAAACTTTTTCTGAACTAAGAAATGCAAAGTTGTAGTATAGGAAAGCAATCCTTTCAGGGATTTTAAATTTCCTTATTTATTAAAGAGTAAGGGATTTCATATTGGGCTCTGCATTTAATTTCTTTAGTTACAATGAATGGCTTGGTGATAAGCAACAATCCACTAAATAAAATTTGAAGGTGAATCCTTCAATCTGCCCTAAAGGTAGAATACCAATACAGAGGAAAATGCAAATTAATTTAATGGAGGTATGCAGCTATGGTTTCCAAGCAACTTAATAGCTATGTCCCTTGCATGTTCATTTTAACAGTCTGCTTTTGGGAGGAACAGTCTGATATCCAATGTATCTCCATGAAATTTATTTCTAACTACGTAGGGTTGTGTTCCACCTACTTTGGTATACTTTGGAAAGAAAATCTACATAATTACATTATTTGGTTAAAGATTCAGGCAAACTCATGTTTATTACTTAAAATTGCTTTGAATAGAGGAAAAGTTAATTTCAAAATAGTCATAGCCAAAAAAAAAAAAGGCAGTTCCCCTCCACAAGTAATTCATGCTCTCCATTGTTGGGTTCTTCAGGAAAGTCATTCTGAAACTGGAAATTAAGATACAAATGCAATTCCTATCCCAATTATTTGAAACTTAATTGGTAATAAAGCACATAGCATAAAATTCCTTCCTCTCCAAGCATTTTGCCCCTTCTGCACATTTATCTGAAAAGGAAAGAAACAGCATTACAAACAATGAAATTGTGTATTTAGGAAGAAATTGAGTCTGGGGAGTAAGAGAATTACAGGACAAAACTGATTTACCTTTTAATTCATCCTCCATTATTTCACTAACAGCATCCGACTTAATGAGGCAACTGAATTTCAGAAGAATGTTATGAGTTTTGTTACACCTTAAAAATGCATAGATTTATTACAGATTGAGCTCTCATCTAATTTATAAAAAAACTAATGTTGGGACAACAATAACAGTAAGCATTAGGGTAAAGAGAAATAAAAAGTGCCAGAATGTAAAGATGTTTTTTAATTCTTTCATTGGCAATAGTAGTTGCTAGATGGTTATACAGATTTTTTTTTGCACTATTAAGATAATATTTAGTTGTGTTCAAGCCTCAGGAAATAGTTAATCTTTGAAGGAACACAGCTCAGCCTTTCATGTTAAAATGGGGGAATAAAATGAAGGGATCGATATAGGTACAATATAAAGGATATTTTTACAATAAGAAAAAGGAAGGTGCACACTGAGATTGCTACCTATGATATATCCACAATCTGTATATAATCTGCTATGTTGATTTTATTTCCACTTTTGCCAATAGTTCTAGCAGATGTAGAAACCAGACTGAATATTATGAAAGAAGATTTATGAATGACTTTTTCAAGTCACTAGAAATAAGATGATCTCTCCATTGGAAATTTTTCCACAGACCCCAAAATTTGTGCATGTGCATGCGCACCCACACACATGCACACATACACCCACACACAAATTGTAGCCTCTAGGAAGTGTGCAGGGTTCACTAAAGACGTTGGCAGAAGGAAAGCAATTCCTGATCCAGAGGTTTTGCATCCATGCTATAGAGCAAAAATCGGGGATCATAGGAATCCTGGGATCTATAAACTAGCAAAATTTAGGGGATTTAATCTGGAATTCAAACCTTTGATTTTTCTTTTAAACCAAAACCCTTTTCCTGTCATTCTTATAAGAATTATATTGCACCAGTGTAATTTATCTAAATTTGTCTTGGATCATAATGTTCTTTTGAAATCTCAGCTATGCTACTTAGACAGCCCAAATGACTCATACTATTTATACAACCAAATCACAGAGTTGTTTTATTAAGCAGCTTAGGCTCAACCTCTGATTCATCATTTCACATGTACAATATATGATATACAAATTAAGTTTTGTTGCAGCCACACTATATGACACATGTTTTGTTCCTACTATATTGCTGTTGAGGTAGATCATAGTTATTCCTGAGAATTGCAAAACATGAAGGATTGAGAAACATTCTCTCTCAAAAAAAAGGCAATATATAATTTCTACTAAGGGTGCAAGGTTTAATAATCCATCCCCAACTGCAGTACAGAGTGAGATGAAACTAGCCATTTTATGATTTATCCCCACTTAGTATCAAAAGGTATGTTGCCATTCAACTATTCTAAAATTGACAAAAGAACCAATGTGATGAATGACAAATTGATAAATCCTCTCATTGAATTATCTATTATTGATCACAGCTCAATTTATTTTCCTTGAATTTGTTTAATTTATGGTAAGGATTATCTGTCCTCCACCAGCATAATAAGTGGGATAATTTAATAATATATAGAAGGCCACATGTTCCTGCTCCTTTAATCCAGTCTAAAAGAAACAGTTTGCTTTCTTGATAGATAGAGTCTTGATTGCCCACTTGCCTCAGGCCAAGTATAGAATGGATATATTTTACTCTACTCTAATTCTACTCTGTAATCAGTTGGAACTCCTCAGTAGGTGCTCAAGATCAGGTTGCAAGACCTCTGAATATGAGCATCATAAAGTAAGTTGAAGGGTTGCTATGAATCAGGCAACAGTTTCCTATCTAATTCCTTGAACTTTGAACAGAAGTGGATCTCTGTATGTGCATAATAATGCACAAAAGAAGTGTAATAATAGAAAGTAGAATTCTTATTCCTACTACTTATTCCTACAGCTACTCTTGACGTTCTTCCATACAAGCCATACTGGTGGGAAAGAGCAAGAAGGATAGAAATAGGATGGGGGAAAAAACCTTGTAAAGCTTTAGCAGAAAGTGGAGTTCTTGATAACAAATTTAAAGAAAAAAAATATCTGAAGCAATCAATCATTCCCAGCCTGCATAGTGCTGAAACATGGAATCATTTCCCATATTAGTAATTTCAGTGTCATTAAGACAAATCCTGGCACCCCTCTTACTAGTTGGGATTGATGGCAACAGAAGGCACACAAAGCTTGCGGTCTTATACCATGTTTTACCACATTTGCTTCTGCATAACTATGTTGATAAGTTTCTGCGATTGGGTTTCAATCCTATACTCATATTTGCTCAGAGTAAAACCCCTTAAATGGGATTTACTTCTGTCTTTTTTTGTGATTTATGACTGAATTTCTACACAAAACTTAACCCTGATCCCAAAGCAATGAAACACAATTACTATACCAGGTGATCTTCTTTTGCCAACAGAATAAGCCATAATGTGATTTAATATGATGCACAGAAAGCGTAACAATATTCTAAAACTATTCACATCTTTGTTTAATCCAATGTTTTTTGTTGGGGGAATCAGCCAGAGTGAGATATGTAAGCAAAAGTACTAATTTTAAGAGTTATTATATGCAAGTAAGTCTTATGCAAAATACATATTTTTTTTCCTTTTTGAATGGTGACATGTCTGTGAAGATATCCCAGTGGCAGTCATCAAGATCAATCATCATTCAATAACATCTGAAGGGCATTGCATTTTTTTTTAGTATTAGCCCCTTCACCCATTTGATTGGGATTACATATTGGTAGCATTTTCATGGAGATTTAGTTTTCAGTTTGGGTTTAAAATCAGGATATCTAGGATCGGTTTATGCATGTAGTTATATAGGAAGCTGGAACCAAACTTCCTGGGATTCTAATGCCTGCATATATGTAGCCCACTTAACCTATGACTGAATCAATCCATTTTTTTGAGTTTGTACAATAAAGGTTGAATGACAAACTAAACAAAAGTGCTTTCTCAGAATAAGCTAAGTTCCACCCCCACTCTAAATGAATGCTGAAACATTAGGTTTAACATAAGGAACCCTTCTGTTATGCAGAAATCTTCCTTTGAAAAAGGCTGATCCTGACTAAGTCTACTCTCCCAGGCTAAGGTACCAACACTTGCATCTCAAGGCTCCTTCCTGGTCATATGTAGAGAGGTTCCACAGACGTTTTGGGGTCTTGCTTCAAGATATCTAGCCTGGGTTCTCATTTCACTGGAAGTATGTTCCTCTTGCTTGCCATACAGCATAATGTCCATATTCAGATTGGAAGGGTCCCTTTGATTTAAATGGGGTTTGTAAATTAAGAACCCAGATGAAAGTAACTGGAAGTGAGGCATATTCCTTGATTCCACAGTTGCTTAGTTTTAGCTATTTCCTCCTGGTGTTACAAGTTGGGCTTCACTGACGACTGAACTCCTTTTTGAACACACAAATCTCACCAAAATGCTCCCTAGCATTTAATTCAGGAGTACTGAATTAGATGCTAGAAAGAAGGGCAGAAATCAGTAGGGATTTATCTTTAGGTAACATGCCCATTTAAAAGGTTGCCACTTGGAACTAAACAAATAATAATAATATATAGTTGCAAATATATGCAATGTTGGTTTAGTTGTCCCATCTTTTTATGCCTGAAGTAAGTAGCCTGAAAGGGGTCTTATTGGGAGTTAATGAATCTAAATAAATGAGAATTTGTTACAGGGGAAAATTACATTTAGGACTGGGTGCCAGCCATTCAGGAATGTCTACTTTGTGGACCTGTTTAAAGATATTCCCTGTTGTCATTTCTTATCCCATAATAGAGCAGCCTTAAATTTAATGCAGTTTTCTTCCCCAGGCAAATACTACAGACAGGAGTTATATTGTAAAATTCAATGAGTCCTAGCATAGACTTGGCCTAACTACTTCAATATTAAAAAAAAAAACATTACTGCATTTCAACTCAAGAGGTAAACTAAAAGGCGATGAGCTGGATTTACTCCATGGCATGTAAGTAAGAATCGCAAAATAAACTTTTCATTTGGACTGGATTCAATACACCTCTTGGGATTATTGATGTCAGCATCTGAAAACATGTTATGAGGATGCTTCTCTGTTAGGCAGCAGCTGAATGGATCCCTAGTCCATAGCTTGAGCGGATTCATTTGATGTCTAAAAAAAATGCTATTCAAAACTTTTTAGTCAGGCTAGAGTAATAGCTCCATAGAGAGAACAGTTTTTAACAGACATACAATAGAAAAACCTATAAGCATGTTACTTGGCAAACATTAAATTCAAGCTAATGTATTGGATGGAGACCCAAATCAAAGATGTGCTTACTACAGGGAGTAACTCTCATTATTCATAGGGCAACGTTACTTTCCATAAAATTGTTTAAAATTAGGAACTGAAGTTTTATCTTTTCCAATCATATCCCATAATCTCCAGCAGCATGTCCTAATCCATCTGGTTTAAATCAATTTGAAGCCAGGTACACATGTTTGCATAATCTCATTAGAACTAATGGGACATCTACATATGATGTGTATTAATGCCTATGATGCAGCCATTAAATGCAAGAGTTTTTGGTGCAATTCTTCTGCTAGAAAAGGATGGGAGAAATTCAAACCAGAGAATTATTACTTCCACTGGCAGCAAATCCTTTAAAGAAAAAAGATCAGCATATCCTAAAACATGCTAATTCAGATTACTAATAATCATTCAGGAACCAGGCAATGAATTGAAGTATATAATTAGTTTACCGCATTTCTATTGTAGGCTATTAAAAGCTACAACTGTATCCCTTTCTGTTTTTTTTTTAAATTCACTTTTTAATCTTCAAGGAACACCTGGGCTATCTATATGGAGAACCATAAAGTGATGCATTAATTTCTATGGGAGAAACTGAAACTTCTGGATTAGAGCTCTTTAAAACACCAATGGGACCATATTTTGTCAATTTACTAAAAAAATAAAATTTCCTGGAGTAGATTGCAAAAGTCTATTCCAAGATAAAGGCATAAGATTGCCTTAGAAAGTGTGTAACTCCTATTTTCTCAAAACAACTTGAAGTTGGGGAGGCACCATAATTCTTTAAAGAATGTCAAAAGAAGACGTTTCAAACCTCCTTCCAAGTCCATATATTGTCTTCCTGATATATATATCGATCTGTAGTAGTTTGTTATTCCAAATGCTCGGTCTGGGAAATAAAAACTGAAAATCCTTTAATGAGAAGTTTTCACCCGAACGGTATTTTGATACAAGCGACTCCCATCACCCTGTTTCTCGGAAATAACCGAACGTTAAATGCGATTTACTCCTTTGCAAAGTAATTTAAGACAGCGATCACCAGCTTTAAAACAAAAGACGCCGCCCCATTAAGTTCGCATTAGGCGGTGTCTGAAAAATGAGTACGTGGAGCGTTTCCCGCTTTAAGGGAATTTCACTGCGAGGACAATTTAGCCGCTACACTCGTGGGAAAGGCAGAATTCAGCAGCTTTTGCTCAGCTGGCACCGTTGACACTTTTTTTTTTTTGCAAGCTGGGGAGTGGGGGGGGGGAAAGGGGAGGAGGTCCCTGCACGTGTTGTGCCTTTCTGGCGGGCGGTGCCAACGTGGCGGCGGAGGCTGAAGAGAGAGAGGCACGTCGGAAGAGAAACAAGGCGTTCCTGGGAAAAGGGGGCCTCGGTTCGAAGGTGGCGCCGCAATCCCTCCAGGAAAGAGGCGCTCCGTTTAGCCCAGAGCAAAGACTGGGAGGTTTTCCGAGAAGGCTCCGGCGATTCTCGCGTGGAGCCTTTGAACAGAAAACCCAACGGTTGTAGAAGTCCTTGGAGTTGAGGACCAGGATCTGGAGCCACCTCGAGGATTCTGAAAAGCGAGCAAAAACCCTGCGCTGCTGTTGCTTTCCAAATCAAGCGGCAGTAAAGCCATCCAAGTTCACGGAATAACCCTTTGCAACCTACTCCAGAAATTTTTACGTTTGTCTCTCTTTCCTGAGCTGTTAGTTAAAAGGGCTGTACAGAGCTTCCAAGCGCTTTGAACTTGCAGCAAAGATCGTCCTAGACTTTCTCCCAAATCCGCGTTTCTCAATCTCAGCAATTTCAACAACAATCTCGGCTGGGGAATTCTGGATATTGAAGTCCACATATTTTACAGTTGCTGAGATTAATGAACATTACTTTAAGCAGCCTCCCCCTCGCCCATCCTGTCCTCTTGAAATAAAAGTAGGACTGGAATAGAATAGAATAGAATAGAATTCTTTATTGGCCAAGTGTGATTGGGCACACAAGGAATTTGTCTTTGGTGCCTAAGCTGTCAGTGTACATAAAAGAAAAAGAGAAAAAAGAAGAAAAATCTTTTTTTATCAAGAATCATAAGATACAACACTTAGTGACAGTCATATGTGACTAATAAGCAATCAAATCATACTAGGAAACAAACAACAATATAAATAGTAAAAATACAAGCCACATGGTTATAGTCATAAGTGGGAGGAGATGGATAATAGGAAGGATGTTGTGTCTAGATGTTGTGTTAAGAGTTGCACTGACTGCAATGAGTCAATTACTAAAAGCAACCCCACATCTTGATCCTGATGAAGATCTATCACCTCTAGTCTAGGCAAGCCTATTTAAGAAGGGGAAGGAGTAGATAAAGTCTTCCTTCTTTCACCGAATCCTAATTTAGTGCATGTTTTCTTCCATTGTCTTTTTGCTTCTTTTGTTTTTATCCCAGTAAACGGATCCCACGCAGAAACCTCAACATATGCATTAGAAAGGATATCATCCTGCATGGAAAGTATGAAATCATCTGTTTATTTAGGACCCTTAACTACCTTTATACTGGATAATTATCCTCAGTGCTCCCCTACTTGAAAGGTCTCTCTATCACTAATGTAAATTTGATATAAGGTGCCCAGAGTCACCAGCGGAGATGGGCTGCTATAGAAATTACTGTAAATATATAA